>CAJFCX010000142.1:0-34839 GCA_904066255.1 Eimeria sp. OTU-X | reverse complement strand
TATATATATATTTGTACATATTATACAATATAGAGGGAGACTAGGGGTCGTAAATTACGTAGGCATACATGTGAATATATTATTTATAGTACACAAGACAAGATTATTATTTTATTGTAGAGACCACGCAATAGAGGAACAGGAGTCGTGCTTATGATATGGAGCGCGTGCAGAGGCCACTGCGAAGCAGAGAAATTCACCGTTAAGGTAGAGGAGAACTGTCTTCGGCCTGAAGCCGCCGTCATGATGCTCTGCGAAGTACTCCCCTTCAGCATATCTCACGAGAACAAGAGATTCGAGGTGTTGCAGAGGCAACCGAGCTAAAGCACAAGCCAACAGCTCAACCGACACCACACCGGGTGTCTGCGCCTCCTCGAGCATCACGGAGTATGATGTTCGTGTCTGGCTCTCCGTCGTCTTGTATGCAGTCTGCACGTAGACGAAGCCGCATGCAGCTGCATCCCCAGAATGCAGTAAGCATATATAACTCACAGTGGCTACGACACTGATGAACCACCTGGATTCAAATGGGGCATAAATGAAGATAACCTTACACGACCTAACCAGGTGGGAGTAGCATCACACACGCACGGCCCTCCGATAACACAAACAAGGCATAAGGTTGGGGATGCAAATGAACCATGGTATGGCTTAAAACCGCGACAGCACGGCCCACAACTGTTGCCGCAGCACTATTATTGGTAAAGACACCGGTATGCTTACCTGCGGTGCGGAAGTCATTCCGATACTTGTTTTGCTGCGAGTCCACTTCCCCTCGGAGAGGTTCAAAAGGTGAAGGCACTGCTCTTTTGTGATCAAATTCGGGGCTATCATAACATCGGGGTCGCGAAATACCCGCAGAACCTGAACTTCCCGACAGCCCGATTCCGCTCTGTTCTCTTCGTCAGGAACTCCAGCAACAGTTGAATTTAAGTCTGGAGATGCTTCTGCTGATACTGGTGCTGTTGGTGAGGGCGATGAGCTTTTGCTGTACACTCGAAGAGTGCGCACATGCTCCCCCTCTGGCACGGCGTCGCCAATGGGCAGCATCTCCTTTTCTGCAGAGACAGGCGACTCCTCGTGCTGAGTCAGCTCTTGGTCCTCCAAAGAGCCTCCTTCAGCCTCCCCGAGATTAGGGGGGCGAGCTGACTCGGAAGCCGGCCGGCCTTCAACATCGGATCCGGGGAAGAGGCCCCGGGCGAGCGTCGCTGCAAAATTCATCTTCGGTCTCGTGCACTGAAGGGAAATATCTCTAGGGCGTTGTTGTAAATAGAAAATATCTTGCTTCTGGTTTTGCTCTCCTCGGCGAATTGTCGAAACCCATCATGTGGTACACCTTCTACCTGCCATGTCGAAGGCCCGCTAGGCCGCAATACATAGCAGCTGTCAGCAAAGGACAGCCGCCATATTATTTACTAGTTCTTATGATAAACCTTACCTTGACATCTAAATGTGCTCCCCGGAATGCAATTGTTCAACTCGATCACCGCAGCAACCCACTGATCGGCAGCAGTTGTCCGATGGTGCACGAGGCCGCTGCACACGACAGAGGCAACCTGAAATTGTGTTCAATAAGGATTTAGGTATATTTAGCGAATAAATTGTGGAAACAAGTGGAAGTAACTGAGTGAAATCCCCGTACTCTGCGCCGGCGGAACTTAATGTCGGATGGAACTCTTACACTTCAGTGGTCACAAGGCGGCTGCAGCGAGCGGGCTTGTGAGGTGGTGTGGTTGTGCGTGTATTGAAAACGCTCCTTCCTGTCAACATCACAAGTCCATGGAAAGCATTTATATCAAATCACGACAACCCGGGGGTTGTTGGCCATGAGAGTGCTCTTCGTGCATATTCAGTCGCAGTCCGTGACTACGTGCAAACCGTTGTTCTTGATGTGAAGTGCACTAACGGTTGAATCTCTCATTATGGAGGAAGAAGTGGTCCAACTCCTACATCTGGTTTGATTTCGACTCAAAACATATCAAGGAGTCCCACGAGGATCTGAGCTGTGCTGAGCTTCTCTGCTGCTTCGCTATCACTATTCCCTCAGAACGTTCATCATTTCAGTTAAAGCGTAGCATAGTTTGCTCTTAACGGCAGCTTGTTTTCCACAAGGCAATGTTCGTTAGTTGTTCAGGCAAGAACAACCCGCAGGCACTGCCACCGCCCTTCTTGACTTCCCAGATATAAATGCCGCTGCTGCTTGGGGGCAACGGGGAAATTTCGGTGCTTGTCTGGAGCCGTTACTTCGCATCCAAAATGCGCACCACAAGGTGCGTTTACTACTCCAGTTTTTGTTTTCCTTCTGACAAAAAGGTTGCATTTGATTTCATTTTTGCAGATTGTGCGGTTGCATTTCGTTTCACCCCCACTGCCTGCGCTAACCTGAGCCTGCTACTGATCGATCCTGCTCTCTCTGCAGTGCGCCCGACGTGGAAACAGGCTTTTGTGAGGGCACACCAACCAAAGTAAAAGTATGTGTTGGCTTGCCACCGCTGCCCAGAGCCATGAGACAGGGAAGCTGAAAGGTGTCTCTCAAGGCACAAAGGTTGGGTTGAAGCTTCACACGTGAAGCTACCTATACTCCACTGTGCTAGCCATAGGGGGACACAGAAACGTAGGAAGCACCACAGCAATTAGTTGGTTCCAGAGAGCATAACAACATTATGAAGCGGCAGTTATTCACGATGTATTGTACCCCGTGCCTTGGGCACCCACCTTTGTAATCGTCGTCCCCACACAGGCACTCGCATTCTCTTTTCTGGAATCGTTGTGCACTAGCTATCCTCATAAACCCACTTGGCTTGTCAGTCACCAGGGTATTATACGTAGTCTCATTTTCTGTAGCCCATGCTAGCCGCTAAGAGTGTGTCCCGGATCTCGGTGTCGTGTAGCTAATTGTCTGCTGTAGGCGCTGGCATTCCGGGCAAGTGTTGCCTTCTATTCAGCATGAATCAGCAGCAGACCCAGAATTCTGAGGTGCTGAAGAGGGAACCGATGACTCGACAGAAGCACCGCAATCTGGAGCAGCAAGAAGGGGCCGTTAGTTACTCTTTGAACATCGCTGTTACCCGTGCAGCACGGCAGTAACACCTGCACCCAACCCATTCTGTTTCTGCACGCATCAACACTGCAGTGAATTGTTGTACAGTTGCCTTGTTCGCAGCATCAAGTAGGAAGACTGTACCAGCTTCTAACAGACCACGCTAGGCGCACCAGCATCAGACAAAGCATCAAGCATACATCAGGAGGCACAGATGAGCTTAAAACTGCTAGTTCAAAGGCAGAGGTGGATGGCAGTTGGTCAACCGTCGTATTGTCTCGCAGAGGAGAAGCAATTGCAATTAGTGGCAGAATACAATCAGGGAAAACTGTCGCTTTTTCTTCAGGTACTAGAGCACGCTAGAGTCAGCGGTGTTCTCGTAGCTGGAGGCACAGGCGACAATCTGGAGTCCGCATCATTTGGGAACAATACAGATTCTGCGACAACTTCATCATGCAGGCAATTATCAGCTGTGTAATGCCTATCTTCTTCGGGACCGTGTGCATTTCGCTGATGACGGGTCCCACAAATAAGTTATGCACAGTACCCATTCCATTATCTTCCCCCGAATGCATCTATGTCTTCTAAGGTGAAACTAACGGCATTCCCCTCAAAGTGTCATTTTACACCAAACCATGGTGCATCGGAATGGGTCGCCTCTGACGAGCGTATGCTGCCTACTGTAGTGCACAGGCACTGTACAGCACTACAATGGGGCTCTGGTGTGATCTCTAGTAGCTCACTAACCGCAAAGAGAATGATTAGGACACAAACAATTAAGAAAGGGTATTAGTGCTGCAATTTGTTCTAAGAATCGAGTATCGTAGGTGGAGCTGTAGGGTAGTAGGATCAGTTACCACTACGGCAGTGTAGCGCAATACCTAGTCACTCCTTGGGTACCACCTAGTCACTACTTGGGTACCAGGTAAGCCACTTTAGAGATCTCAGCGAAAAGGAAATAGAATTAGTACTATATAGGAGTACTGCATATATAAATAGGACACTTGTGGGTAGCATTTATAGGTCAGGCACCTGACCGTCTCGTCCCGGATGATGTCCCTCCCCGTCATCCGATAGGTTGGGCGCTGGGTCCCAGCCATGACCGGGGTTAATTCAGAGAGTTCTATTATTCTGGCAGCTTCCTTTGTTTATAATAGAGACTCGAATATGTTTTGGAACGTTAAGTAATGACTTCTGGGAAGGTGGGTAGTTAGAGGAAGCAGTTAGGCAGCAGGAAGCTATGAGACGATGAGTTGGCACAGCTTAGGGCGGCTGCGCACTACACTTACCGCCCGAGGGCCCCCCACAAAGCTAAAGCGAATGTGAATGAATTAGGGGACACCTCGCAGCTCAGGACAATATTATATTTGTGAAGAACACGAGCAAAGCAGATCCGTCCACTTGTCGCCAGTAGTTCATCTCCGTAGTCGAAGCACACTCGTGGGCTTCTCTCGATGCGGGGCCCCCCTTGAGCTGCGCCTGCTCTTGTGTCAAGTGGAGTGTAAACTCTCTCTCTTCTGTGTCTATCATTTCCAATCTTTAAACGCTTGATAAAGGCAGCAACAAGGCTGTAGCTGGTGTTTAGGGGTAGCACCACGAAATCCACAGAGGCGGTGGGCAATGATTCGCTGGGGGGGCTTCAAAGGAGCAGCCCTTTTCACTACAGCATCTCCTCTGGGGTTTTCTGCATCCTATTTAGAAACTACATGGCTCTCTGAGCCTATTTGCCGGCTGCACGTCAGCAGAAACCTTCTGCTGGCCACTTCAGGTTCAAATGGGCACCGCGATGTTCGTACACATGGGAAGGCAGGTTCTGTGTCTTCCGCCTTGCCACGCCAAGTGCATTCTCGCCAAAGTAGCATGGCGAGGGCAAACATGGCAAAACTGAATGACGGCTTACATGGGAATTCTGCATCACTCCTCGGGAAGCTACACACGCCATTGAATACAGGGTCACGCAGCTTCAGCTCGAGCACCAGCAGGAGGGTGCCAGATTCATTTTTTGCTCGGAATCATTTCGGATTTATTTCAGTGCCTCATCAGATGGCTTATGTTGTGGAGAGGTGAGGAACTTAATCGGGTTCTAGGGCGTTGTGCCAGCAAAAGGGGCGACAAATGAGTAGCCGTCTTCGCCCATGCTGCCGAACATAGACTTGTTATGCCCTGCTCACACTGGCTATTCCACATAAGCAGTTCAGTTGAGCTTCGAAGGAAACATATGGGGGGCAAATAGGCACTCGCTCCATGTATATAAACGACAGTAGCACAGCAAGCGTAGGAAGAGCAGGAGGGTCAGAAAAACAATTGCCTCATCCGAAGCGAAATATTTCAACTCTAACAGTAATATAGTATAGTTAGCTATCAAAAAAGCATTTGGCGTATGCTTTATACTGTTTTCCGTCCAACATTGTGTGCGCTCTTTGTGTTGACGAAATTTGCTCCAGGTTTGGCCGTTTCCATCGCGTGCTAACCCCAGGTCTGCACTTTTTGATCCCTTTGGTAGACAGACTGGCGTACATACATTCGCTGAAGGAGGAGGCTCTTACAATTCCCAACCAAACAGCCATTACGCGCGACAATGTGAGCTTCTACAAAAGTGCACCGCAACCATAGACACCAATAGAATTTTCTCTTGCGGTGCTTCCGCCGCAGCTTTTTTCATGTTCATTGACAAACATATGCTTGGTGATGTTTGCTTCGTTGGTTGCTGGTAAAGGAGAGCCATTAACTTTGAATTCGCTGTCTGGTCGAGTGTACGTCCAGGTCACTTTACAGATTGACGGAGTCCTGTACGTGCAAATAAAAGATGCCTACAAAGTGGGTTGACTTATTTGCCTTCCTCGTTGGCGTCATCTAATTCACCTGCTAAGGACCTACACCCACAGGAAGGCAGATGCACAGCAGCGGCATTACTTAACTTTTATTGCAGGCACACCGACACAAAACCCCAGTTTGCAGACGCCCACGGAGCAGAACAAGGTAACCGTCGCTCGATAAATGCAACTGTCATGCTGTTCTCTGCACTGCCAATAGTCCTTTCGTGAAGCTTGTGCTCCTACATTTCGATCTTTTCCTTTTTTTAGGCGTCTTATGGAGTTGAAAACCCCATTTTCGCCGTCACCCAGCTGGCCCAAACAACCATGCGATCTGAACTGGGGAAGCTGACTCTGGATAACACATTCCTCGAGAGAAATGCTCTTAACAAGACAATTGTAGAAGTGAGAAACCGAAATATGCTATTCACTTGCGCTGAGTGTATAATACAAAAGCTTGCGCTTTGCCTGCCGGCTGCTTTCGACTCCACATCCTTGCTGCGTTGGTGTGGTGAGTGTATTTGCACCCAAAGTAGCCAACGCCCCGCATGCATACAGTTTTACGTATTGGGTGTACGTATTGATGTTGATCTGTCGGTGTGTGTGTGTGTCAGCGAGTCATGTGTTATGTCCTATTGAATGCGGAACCAGTGCTTCAATGTCTCCCCGAGTGTTGTTACACAAATCTGTTTTGAGAATGACGCAACCAAAACAGTGGATATCGATGTCTCGTCGTGTGTTCTGTTATGTCTTCTGTTCAGGCAATAAATACCGCAGCGGGGCCGTGGGGGTTGACATGCCTCCGTTATGAAATTCGTGACATCCTCTTGCCAGCGAACATTAGAAGTGCGATGGAGCGACAGGTAGAAATTTTCTCCCCGCTTTCTTCTTTCGTCGTTGCATTTGTTTGCGTTTCTTTCATCTTTCTTTTTTCGTATCCGGGGAGCGGTATCTCCCTTGTAAAGGTCTTTGCAGACCTTTCCACTGCGGTTCTCCGGATTTTTCTGTCACGCTCTTGTCTGTATTGTATTCGCTTCTTCCGGTATCTTCAGTGCCCGGCTGCAGCAGTTCGACGCTGATGTAGATCTCTGATCTATATCTAGTGCTTGCCAACCGTCAAAGCTATAGACAGCGAAATAGAGACCGCGTTTGTTTCAGCGCACACAGGCAAAACGCGCTTGAGAGGGAAAGCCCAAAGGGGATTCCCATCGATATCTGGAAGTGCACGAAAGCAGTTCTTGTTAGTAGTTCTTTTGCAAATCAGAGGAGCTTCTTACTCTATCGTGACAGGTGTCCAACTATTCGCTGTTTGTAAAAGTACTCTTTTGCTGGCTACGCGAGCTTTTCTTCGTTTGTCTTTGATGCGTGGATTCGTTTCTTGCATGCCCCGGCGTAGCTAGTGCCTCTCCTGCCGCTGCTGCTTCTGCTGTTCCTGTGTTCTGTGAAATAGGCCGAGGCGGAGCGACTAAAAAGGGCTGAAGTGCTGCGAAGCGAAGGCGAGAGGGCACGGCTTGTGAACATAGCTTTGGGGCAGAAGGAAGCCACGATTTTGAATGCTGAGGGACAGGCAGAGGCCGTCAGACAACGGGCAGCGGCGGCAGCGGAAAGTGTTCGAAAGATAGCCGACACAACTAGCATTCCAGGTGCGCATGCAGCTGTGCTTTGCTAGCATTCCTTGCTTGTTGCTTTCTTTGGCTACCCGCTGCTTCCTTCTTTGCATTGTCAATTATAGCTTCTTTTGCGAGAAGTGGCTTTCGTGCTCAGGGCAGAGCCACTTCCACTCTGCTTGCCATTATTTTCACGTGACAGTAGCAACCGTGAACCGCTTTGTTGCGTAAGTCATGATCACTGCATTGAGGTGCATGCTGTGTTCGTCTGTCCACACCACCTGCTTACAGGAGGCATGCAAGCACTGAGTTTGCAGCTCGCTGAGAACTATGTAGCTGCCTTCGGCAGACTGGCGGAAGGCAGCAATACGCTCATTGTTCCCGCGGACGCCGCCAACCCTTCGCGACTACTCGGCCAGGCTTTGGGGGTCTTCAGGGCCGTTGACAGAAGCTGTGAGGCTTTCGCCTTCCCTATTCCTCTCTAAGGATGCACCTGAACAGCTGCTGTCGCAATGCACATGTACCGAGGACACACACATCAGTCCTTCTGTCTAACTGGAGTTTTGATCGTATTTTTTTCCACACATTGCGAGAGGGCAACCATGCCTTTATGTGGTAATCATTTCCAATGGAGTTGCATGGTTGTCTCTGGCTCGCGCAAGTTTCCATGCGTATGTATTATATTTGTAGCATATGCATTATGTGTATATATATGTATGCTTACTTGAGCAACCCAGACGTACTTCACACCTACGATTTAGGCCTCACGGAATCTGCGGTTTGTGGCGTTGCGTGTGTGCTATCTGGACAGTGGCAGAGGCGCCTCCAACTTCGCCCCCAAGCCCGAACCCTCCGGCGGCCAGCAACTGATTGGGGGGCATTTGAAGTGCGGCAGCAATCTTCGCATCTTTATACACAGCAAGCACGTGGGTGTGGCTGCACACATGCATGCTTTGCCCATGCCGCACCAGGGTGACAGCCTCCTGTTTTTGGCAGCCTCCGCTGTACTGCCATTTTCCCCTCTCTAGGCTTTTTTGTACCCCGGCGGTTATCGGTTATTGATTAGCTGAGGTGTATGCAAGCTGCATGCAACAGCATGCGCAGTGCCATCCTTCTCTGCTGGCTGCTCAGCCTTCATATTGTTATTTGTCTAGTAGCATTGGTAACATATTAATAGTGTTTACAGTTTGACCTGATATAGCCCTCACCATTTTCACACTCTTCCCTGGTCTCAAATGTTATACCGCTTGGGCAGTTGTAAAGTGAGCAGCAGAGGGCTGCGGGCTGAGCGCCAAAAGTTCAACGAAGAAGAAAAGCCAAAGGACGGAGAAAGTGCCCTTTAGCGATGGATTGTAAAGAACAGCGTCCCCGCTGCAAGACGGGAGCACGCAGAGGACGCCCTCCAAACACAAGCCGGAGCAGGTGCATACGGATGCATGCTCATGCACGTTGACGGCATGCATTCAACTGCGGCACCGCCCCGGGGCAGAACCGTGTAGAGGCTGAACGCAACTAGCTAGCAGCGTCCCCGTCGGTGCCTCTGAATGATCTGCACGACTAGGCAGTCTTGCTGCAGCAGTCATGTGCTCTAGCTGTTGCAGCTGCAGCTGTTGCTGCTCTTGCAAATGGTCCCCTAGACGGGTTCTTAGACCCCAAATTAACATTGGACAAAACTCGCTAACTGCAGTGCGCACACTGGCATTAAAGAGAGAAACCTAACGACACGAGAGACCTTCGCCGCATTGCCTAAATGGAGGACAGCTGCGGACGGCGGGCAGGATGTATCCTGGGCAAAGCAATGAAGAAAATGGCTCCGTGTTTGATCCTATTGTTGTGCTTCTTCTGCTACCTGCTTTCTCGATTCCCCCTTAAGAATGTTGGGAGGGCTCAGCTCAAACCGACAGCTGCTGCAAGAAGCACGGGATAGACTGATCGGCATCGCATGCACAAGATGCACCATCTTGTTGCTTCAGTTGCCTGATGAGCCACGAAATGCCTTCCTCTATGCCTTCGCCCGTCTTGGCACTGCAGGCGAAGACGCCGCTGCACACAGGTACAGAAATGGAGGGGCAAAGAGCGATCAGGCAAGGTGTGCCCGTGCAGAAGGAAACAAAAGTCTGCTTTTTCCGTTTAGGGCTTAGAATGTAGGGGGAGTAATACACACCACTCCTTGTCAACAAGCTGATGCAGCTTCAACTGATGCTGTATTTCCGCTACAGATAGTGCCCCCGGTCTGTCCTGCTTTGTCGCGAAGACGAGAAGAATGTTTGCGTTGGGCAAATCCCTCAGCAAGCGATCGAGTGAGCGGTTGGCTGAAAAGCAAGAAAAATCATCAAAAGCGAGCGATAAAGGCTTATCACGCACCCTAGTGTCAGCCTGAAAACTTTGCTATGTGTTTCTGAGGTAAAATGAGCGACTTACCCACTCGCAGACGACCTGGATCAGCACTGTCCACCACGAAAATAATGCAGCGAATATCCAGTTGATGGGGTCGCACCTGCAGCTCAAAATACAGAGTTCACAAAAACAACAACATGACCGTTTAAGCAAGCGAACGGACGCAACAACGCCATATCTCCACGGTGCAGTGTTTATCAGCCATTTGTTTAGGCCGACTGCATATAATGCAGGAAGTCAGCGCTTCCGCTCCTATGTTTCGTTATATTAAGCGCTCCAAAGGGAGAACAGCCTAAAAGGACGAACCATGTCTTCAAAGTGCTGCCGGGTGTCCCACATAATGAGTGCAGTGTCTGGATAGTCGATCCGGTCGACTTCCAGTCCTAAGCCGCATCATAACAAGGAAAGAAATGAGTTGTATGCACAAAAGAGGCTGAAAAGGCTTGACATATGCCTGCAACAGTCGGCTGCAGATGACGCGGACACGTATCGGGCACTTGTCACGCCCAAACAACGTATAAACCGAAGCAGCTCTCCGTGAGACAGTTGTTGTTCAAGAGTGAACTATGGGATGAAAAGAAACAAAGTACCCTCTGTGGGTGCCAGCTTGAAGAAGCTCTTGTACTTCATCCATTTTATTATGGATGTTTTCCCTGCTTGGGCCGGGCCGGCGACGCGGATCTGATGGACCTTCTTTGTGCAGCAGAGTCGAACTGTGCTGGAGAAACAGCTGTTCAAAGCCCCCATTTCCTTTGGCTTGCTGGCCGCGTCCCTTTACCTCGCGAATGCGCGAGTAAGTGTTGTCTCGCCGAAGAGCGGTTTACTTCAAAGGGTTGGTAGGCAGGGCACAAGCCGCTTTAGCTTGTTTTACCTTGGAACTGAAAGAACACGTCAAATTATGATCTAAACCAAGTGAAAACTGCGATGGAGTCACTCGCAAGATTGCCATGGGGAGCTCGAAAACAGCTCCAGCGGCGAGAGCCCGCACAACAGACTGCGCTGAATGAGTGGTAAGGCCAAGTCTTCGTCCCGAGATATCCATGCACACTAGGTTACTAGCAGCATGGTCGCTCTTTTATATTGCAGGGCCGCCGGTTGCCAGCATATCACAGTGAAATGCACATGCGTGCCCGCTGTATAGCACGCATGCCACTTATGCCGCACATTCAGCACAATCGGCCTCGAAACAACAAGCACGCTGCTTTATATACACTTTGTGTCAAAGCTACACAATCCAAGAATCCTTGGATTTGAATTATTGGGTTAAGGAGTGGGAGTTTCCCGTAGGCGATAATGGAACCACGGCCACGTGCGACCGTGATCAAGAGACGGTTTCCGCGGGCTACTGAGGACGTCGAA
This sequence comes from Eimeria sp. OTU-X, assembly GCA_904066255.1. NCBI lineage: Eukaryota > Apicomplexa > Conoidasida > Eucoccidiorida > Eimeriidae > Eimeria > Eimeria sp. OTU-X. Next base: position 23,623 of record CAJFCX010000142.1, on the reverse strand, counting down.
AGGCCGGAACAAGTTAGAGGTCTTCAATATGCAGCGAAAAAGGCAATAAAACACTGCAGAAGTTGGCTTTTTGTTGCCGGCGATCAGAGGCGCCACAAGGCAGCGACCACAGCCAGCCGAAGGCCTAGCCAATCAAAATCTGTCCAATCCGTAGAAATGTCAGTACAAATGAAAATGGTTTACGACGCTCTATACAAAAATGGCGCAATTGGCTTCTATTGGCCACTCGGAGCTGAAAGCAGCGAAAACCAGCTTGAATGAGGGCCTTGCGTGCCGCGCGGCCGCAGCCCTTGCAACATGACCGGTGCATGCGCAGCAATGGAGAAATGCATGAAATGAATATAATTATGTATGAAAAACTCTTGAAAGTTCTAGCTGCAAGCCAGCTTGGCACGTGTGATGCATCAAATTCAACACCTTCTTGGCGGGGGGTGTACGCACAGTTAGGGAACTTTTCGAGAGTCACTTTTTTTACCTTGACCCCTACAGATTTTGCCATAATTGTAAAATATGCGATGATATTACCAAACAGGACGTGTCGGACCCGCTAACAACTTCGCCTTCTAGAGTCTCAGCTGCGTGGGTTTGCCCAGTCCTAAAACCAGTTCCGTCGATAGAGTAACCTTTACTCCACAAAATGGAAAGGCGGCTGTTCAGGCCATGATGGTACGGTTGTGCCGCTAGGCGAACATGGGGCGAGCTTGCCTGTTGTTGCCTTCCGGCCCGCAGATGCGGGTGCAGATATGTTTGGGTTCCGGAGGCAAAGTTAGGCAAAAGGCCCTATTCATAACTTTAGCAGGTCTTCTTCTTCATTGTGTCGAGCTTACAGATTCGTTGGTTTCAGCATTTTCCCTGCATGCACATACTCCGAGGCTGTCGAGCTCATGGCAGCCTGGAATCCGCCCTCTGCCTCCTCGGATGGCAGCATCAGTCAACGCAGACTCTGCCGGCACCTCGGAGGAAGCAGGTAAATATCAGCAGCACGACGACGACGCTGACGTAGACACAGAATTTGAAGGAGGCTATCCCATTCATCACTCATTCCCTTTGGATAGTACCGCCATCAGATCTCCAATGCAGCATCAGCCCCGCGGAACGCGACTCATTCCAGGTTTCCCCGGCCCCCAGTTTGTTTCTCTGAGGTCTTCTGCGCTGTATCGTCGTCGGCTGCGTAGACACAGAAGGGACGAAGGTTGGGAGTTCTCGAATTTGCCCGCAAAGCGTGTTTTTTTTGCGGCAAGAAGGAACCACCGGGACCAGCTGATGCACAAGTGGTTGTATACGCGGCACGTACAGTGCAAGAGGCGGGCCAAGGAAGTGCGAAGCGTGCTCCAGACACAAAGACGGGAGATCTTTGATGATAAAATAGAAGAAGAGCATGCTCCCGAGGCTAAGGAAGAGGCTTTGGAGCCCGCAACGGCTCAGGTGGCCGCTAGCGAAGCCCCTGTTCAAGCCGTGGCAACAGTGGGCAGTTGGAGCGAAGCGGGAAATGGACCATCCAAAGATTGTATAACGGCTGTGAGGGCTGCGCTGAAGCTGGTTCCCTCTGCAAAAGTCCTGTCGACGATGTCTGCAGCAGATTTGGGGCGTCTGCACGCGCAGTTGCGGGAGCTGTTGGTGGACGCGGTGATTGCAGTAGCGCCTCCAGAGCGTGTTGCCGCTGCTGCTTCTGAGGGATTCTCTTTGCCGCCTCCTGAAGCAGCCCTGGCCGCCTCCCCCTTTCCTTGGTGGAGCAGCGCGCGCGGCCTCCAGCCCTGGCGAGGAAGGAAGGTGAGCTGGGCGCAGCAGAGCCGTCGTGTCAATTGGGCAAACCCTACGCGAAAAGTGGAGACGATGGTTGCAGGAGTTTTGCTGCCGAAGGAGGCAGCTGCAGTTGTGGCTGCTGAGCGTAACGCTCGTAATAGGGAGCTTTTGGATTCCATTCGCTCTTTTGTTTTTGCCTCTAGCACCGACGCCGAAGGACAGACCGATGCGTCATCGTCAGAGCCTGCAGATTCTTGCGAAGCTCCCGCTGCAAATCTGGCAACCCCGTGGTTTATCCAGGCAGAAGAGGACCGGCTGAATCGCCTGTTGCGGTGGGATGGCGGCCGTAAGAAAGAACAAACGGACGCTCCGTTAGGCGGCAGCAGCAGTAGCACTAGCAGAAGCGGTCGCGGTAGCGCTCATTCAAATTTGGCGGATTTGCCACGTGCGGAGGTAGAAGAGAGCTCATCGCAGAATAAAGGGGGAGAACGATCCGCTAGATGCCAACAGGCGATCTGCGGAGAGGCGGGTGGAGTGCGGCGTGCATTGGGAGCTGCAATCGATGTGGCACTGCTACTCTCTGAGGCAACTATCACAAAGAAGAGTGGGGCTGCAGCTCCATTCTCGTGGGAGTCTCCTTTCCTGCGATCCGCCTCCTCCTCCAAAAGAAGAAGGTGGCGACAACGCGGCCGCCCAGCACCTGAACAAAGGCTTCCCAGTCGGCAGGCCAGGCGGCTCGCCAACAAGGAAAAACGGCTAGCTCGGGAGCGCGCTAGCGACGAAACTGGATAGTGAGCTAGCTGAAGAATTCGCTAGCTGGATCGTGAACTAGCTTACGGCCCGCTAGCTGGATGGCGACCAACATGGATATCGAGCTACCTGGATAGCTGGTCATTCGGTAACTGGCTAGCTCGCTAGCCGGACACCTCCAAATACATGGGGGAAGAGAAGAGGGTTTTGGCGGTTACCAGTTGCCTCCACTGTGGATGTGTCTTGTAAAGACTATCTTATGTCTTCACTCGTTACATAAATCGATCATTTCCGTATTTCCTGGTTCTCTAGTAGGTTCTTGCTGCTGCCTAGTACAGACCCCATCCAACTCTGTACTCTTCAAATTGTAATACCCAGAAAATGGCTCTCACGGTGCTGCCAGGAAGATAGATAGGAAGATAGAATTTACATTTGTTCCAATGAGTCCAGTCCACCCACTTCATAATGGGGGAGACTGTAGTGAGACACAGCATCACACTTCGCGAAAATTGACAGGAATTTATACTCGTCTCTTGTTGCTGTATCTCAGGCACTCCCCTTCAATAAAGTGCAGTATAAGCAGCAGTAGGTGGCAGCAGTGACAGCGGGCTTAGTGCGAAACCCAGCCCAAAGTGTACCCAATAGTAAAGGAGACCATCAGATGGGCGAATTCCTTTTCACTATTCCTGTTCATTGGCCCCCCACAGTTATTGGCTGCATACGGTCACAATGTATATAGCGACACGCAACACCAAATTTCCTTTGTAAAAAGAAAAATCTAGAACTATAATTTATATGTGCGGGTATTCCAGCTTCCCGCCAGCAGAGCGCGGTGTATTGTCCAGCTGGGGGAGAACAATTTACTCCCTAAGGCACGTAAGGCACAGGACACAGGCTTTTTGCTCAAATCCTTCGGATGGGGCTAAAGGAACAGTTTGCATCGTTTGTTTGGAAGTTGCCTATACGCCTGGGGAGAATGTCACAGGGCTTGACTCTCGACGGCTGCTGGTGACTGCCAGAGCTAATTCGCTGCAAGGGATAAGCTTGAATCTATATTTGCCCTGTTGTATGGCTTATGTAGTGGAAACCCGAGAACCTTAACCCTGTTTTTATGAAATTTCGGCCAGCAGGAGGGGGGAGCAGTGGACGGTCTGCCACGTAGGTGCGATCAAAAACCTTTTGTGATACTAAGTATCGCGCATGAGCGTTACATAGTTCATTTTAGGGAAATGTATCCAAGGAAAAACTGACAAACACACTTGCACACTGCAAAAAAGCGAACATATAAAGAAACCATAGGAAAGAACGAGATTTAGGGAGCAACAGCTCCCTGCTCAACAGCGCAACTTATTAACTTACTCCAGACCCTAAACAGTAGATGCCCCTTAAAACACAGCCAACGTCCAATAAAGGCAACGCTATGTTAAATATGGTGCCTGTTATTCCTCTTGATGAGCTTTGTTTTCTGCTTAGCTGTTTGCATTGCATATTAAAGAGAGCTGCCTCACAAGCGAACTGTATACAGCGCTAACCAGACAGGCACAACTCGCAACAATGCGTTCCTTTAGGGTCGAAGGACATAAGACGTAAAATCCAATAAAAAATGGGCTAACTATTCCTTGAGTTTGCCAATCCCGCTGCATTCCACCCCTTGGAGGAAGTAAACTACGTAATCTACCAGCCAGTCTTGGGGCTGCATGCGCTGCCTCGGGAGGCAATTCTTGCAGAGATTTTTTGCGAATTGTTTAATTGTTTACTGTTTTTGCATACATTCTACCAATTTGGATTACTTTTTGAGCCACTTTTTGCAGTTTTTCTTCTTTTCGGACTTGCGGAAGCTGCGGTGTACCTGTACATCCTGGCCTTCCAGATACTACTGAAGCAAATTAGCATTCATTTGTTTTCCTTTTCCTCTTCATTCTGATTTCTTATGATAAAGGGGAGATCATGAGCTGTACGGGGATGGGGGTTTGCCTGCCTTTCCTTGATAGGGCGGGCTTTTCTACTTTAACGGCATTCTGACTTGGCAATTGTTTGTGAAGTGTCTATTTGCGTCTTCTATAAGCATTATTTCGTTTGTGGATATTTATTTTCTTTTTTATGTATATTTTGTCTAGCCGATCCGAAGATGGATGCCCTCCGCGCAATCATCGCCAAGCAAAAGCAACAGTTGAACGGTAAAACAAATCATCTGTATTTCCGCATTTTTTCAGCACTTCTTCTCCCTTATTTATCGCAATCAGTCTTATTCAGATAATTCTATTACTATTAATTGCAGAGATGTGTTCATTTAATTTATATTCCCAGCCAACTGGTAGTTCAGTTCCTCTGCTGCAGTCAATTGTGCTGGTGGCTTCCTGTCATTGGACAGCAATTTGCAAGGAGGAGCTTTTACTGCTGCACGTTAAGTAGGATGTCCATATGTATAAGTATGTGTGATGGAATATTCAATTGTACATGTATATATACACTTTTACAGATATGTCAACAAGTGCATGACTATAAATACAAATATGTATCTCTGTCTACAAGCACCAGTCGCGTATAGCATTAGCCTGTTCTTTGGTGTTGCTGTTCCTGGTGCGGTTGTGTTTTGTTTGTTTTCTTTCTCTCGTTGATTGTTGTGTTCAATGAGTTGTTTGCTTTGTTGGCTGGATGTTGGCTGACTGTGAGGCTGGGGTGTCTGTACAGTGCATTTATTTGCGTGTTTGTTTCGCCGCAGCGATTCCAAAAGCGGGTGACAAAAAATATATTTTTCAGAAGGATTTAGAGCAGAAACTGCGCGAGGAAAAACTTAAAGAAAAAGAAGAACTTGCGGATAGGAAACGCAAAGCCGAGCTCGAGCAATTTGCTGTATGTACACCGCAACCCCACCACAGCAGCAAAGAAACTCACACACCGAAACACACACACACACACACACACAACATTGAGACGCATTAAGCAAGAAGCATAAACATCGAGACAGACAGGCAAACAAACAAGCAAACGGGCAGAGGCACAAGGAAAGAGAGACGTGCACAATCTTCCGAAACAAAGATAGAGACAGAGAGACTGATAGACAAACACAAGAGAGTTGCAAGAGACATATACGCTAGTAGAGATGCAAAGACAAGTTAGAGAGGATATTTTATTAGAGACCTAGACGAAAATGAGCACAACTATTAGATGCACATCTACAGCTTTGTTTTGTGCGTCTCTTTCAGTTTGTTTAAAACATTTTAAGTTGTTTAAGGGTAGCTAAATGCCCCGATTTGCAGTATCTCCTTTCTTTTCTTTTCTTAGGAATTACAAGACCGGATTAAGGCGCGACCTTTCCAGAAAAATCCTGAGGCAGAAGCAGCCGCTGCTGCAACGACCGGTGGGTTTGCTATTCGAGGACGGCACCTATGTGGCTGTCCATTGCAGAAGCAACAGCAGCGTCTGAAGCTGCAGCAGCAGTAGCAGTTGCAGCAGCAGCAGTTGCAGCAACAGCAGTTGCAGCAGTAACCGTTGTAGCAGCAGCTGAAAAGGCCGTGCTTATTGCGTGTCTTCCTGTTCCCTGTCTCTCTCTTGTGCCTCTCTCTAGCATTTTCTTGTTTGGTTATTTATGGCTACTTACCGTCTCTGTTTTAAATATTGAATATTTTGCCTTCATTCATTGTGCTTTTGACATTCAGAGTGTACAGACACCACGGAAGGCACAGACGAAGAGCGCGAGCCCCCTGTTGAGCTTCAAGAGATATTTAGACGTCTTAGAAAACTAAAACAGCCAATTACTCTCTTTGCAGAGACACCTTGGAAGAGGTCATTCCTTCTGTCACTCTCCGTCTCCCTACATACCTTACCTTGCCCTCAATATTTATTTATGTATTTATCACTTATTATTTATAATACGCATATATGTACTTGTGCAGATATAGATGTACAAATACGCTTGTGTGCATACACCCCATTGCCACATTATACGTTATTTGCTTGGGGGTTGCATGCGCAGATATTGTCGTCTTTGCAAGTTGGAAGTCCAAGTGATAGACGATGAGATGACAGAAGGACAAAAGAATGTCTTCCATGCCATGCAGAGAGAGGGAGAAGAAGAAGAAGAATTTGAGGAAGAATCTAAATCAGGTACGTGCAAGCCCTAAACTCTAAACCCTACACCCTAAATGCTACACTCTGTACCTTAAATTCGAATATCTAAACCCTAACCTCCAAACGCTAAACCCTAGACTCACCCAGCATGCAAGCGACACAGTAGAGGGTGTGGAAGTCATTGAATGATCTGTGGCTCCTGGTGGACAGACACCTGAGGCCCTCCAATGTTCTTTGTTTACTTAGTGCTTTGTTTATATTTATCCTCTTTTTGTGCAGCTCCTCCGGCAGAAAAAGGGGAAACGGAGAAAACTGATGCAGCAGCAGCCACCCAAGACACCAAAAGCAAGGAGAAAACCGAACAAACCAAAGAGGCAGCGTAAGCCACGAACTATTTATTTTGCAGCTGCCACTACTGGCGGCTCCTGCACCCTCCGCTCCTGCTGCTGCTGTTGGTGTTGTTGCCGCTGCTTTTCCTGTTGCTGCTCTTGTCGATGCTGCTGTTCCTGTTGTTGCTGCTGCCTATGTTGTTTTGGGGTGTTTGCCCCCCTTTGTCCCCCTCGAATTTAAGTGAATATCTGTCTTTACTTTAAAGACAGTCGTTTGCCTCTTGTCTCCCTTTGTATCTGTCTGTAGAGTCATTGGCTGGGCGCGCAAGATGTTGTCTTTGTGGGAAGAGGAACTCAAAAGCCGGTGCGCATGCTGCTAGTCCAGCAGAAGCAACAGCAGCAACAACAACAGCAGCAGCAGTGTCTCCTCTCAGTCCCTTGATGGTTGGCTGGTTGGCTTTTTTTTTTGCATTTTATAGATGTGTTCAATTGACGCTGGGTTATTCATATTTATATAAATGCATGCATGTTTACACCTGCGCAGAAATGCGAAATTATACATATATGTAGTTTACTGTACGTGCGAAACTGCAAGCCGTCTTACTTGCTAGAAAATTTGCAAGTTGTGGTGTCTGTGCAGGTCAGAGGACGAGAAGGCAACAGCTGAGGGGAGGCAGGCGACGGCTTTGCATCGTCAGACGAAGAAAGATTTAAAACCACTCTTTAAGAAATTAAAACACAGGGAGTATGCATTTTCGGTCTCCCCTTCCGTCTCCTGTTCTGTCTCCCTTTGTGTCTCCTGTCTCCTTTTCTGTCTTTTCCTGTCACCTTTTCTGTCTCCTTTTCCGTCTCCTCCTCTGTGTCAGCGGCCGTGTCCTGTCTCCTTCTGCGGATTTAGCTGTTTTGTGTTCGTGTTTGTGTGCGTATATTTCTTTTCTTCAGTCTTGAGGCGGACATTTTGGAGAAACTTTTCGACATCGTCAGCCTGTGTGAAGAGAGAAGATACAGAGATGCCCACGGATCGTAAGCAGCACAAACATGCACCTTGCTGCTGCTGCTTCTCCTGCTGCTGTGCCTGCTGTTATATCTGGCTAGTTGTTTGCATAACAACTGTGTCCTTCTTATGCCTCGCTTTGCGTATATTGGCTTTAAAGTTAGCCTTAGCGGTCTCTAGGGTTTAGTTTCCTCTGCAGACATTTGTATTTCCTGTTCTCCCCCCCGATCCTCTCCTTTTTAGTCGTTTGTGCAGTGTCTTTTTGCTGTAAGCACGTAGAAATAAACACAACTGAGGCGGTTTCTGGTGTATACGCTGCCCTTCTATGTGCAGATTCATGTTGCTTGCCATTGGTAATGCTGCCTGGCCTATGGGGGTTACTATGGTTGGTATCCACGAGCGTGCGGGAAGATCGAAATTAAATACTTCTCAAGTTGCGCATATTCTTAATGATGAGACGACAAGAAAATATATCCAAATGTTTAAACGTCTTATGTCTTTCGCACAAAGGAAGTTCCCTGCAAGCCCCTCACAAACCATCCTTCTTTCTATACACCACGTCTAACTTCCACTACCCCACCTAGTTAACTCTCCTCCACCTGCTGCTTCAGCTAGGGTTGCTGCAGCTAGGGTTGCTGCAGCTAGGGTTGCTGCAGCTAGGGTTGCTGCAGCTAGGGTTGCTGCAGCTAGGGTTGCTGCAGCTAGGGTTGCTGCAGCTAGGGTTGCTGCAGCTAGGGTTGCTGCAGCTAGGGTTGCTGCAGCTAGGGTTGCTGCAGCTAGGGTTGCTGCAGCTAGGGTTGCTGCTTGTTTGTACTGCTGGAGCAGCTAGGGCTGCTACAGCTAGTGCCCCTGCCGCACCTAGTGCTAATGCATAGATTTGTGCTGCAGCTAGTGCCGCTGCAGCTGTCGCAGTCTTACGTTTTGTTTTTTACGGACACGACGGGAATATTCAGCAAGTTTTGCATTGTTTACTCCGCGCACCGTGTGGAGGTTGTATATTTACACTATATGCATATTATGCATATATATTTGATTGTAATAGACTGATGAGGAAGAGGACAGAGATATATAGAAAAAAGTGATAGATACAAATGGAGAGAAATACAGGAAAATAGAGACAAAGACACAAATAGAGACAAGTGGAAAGAGGTAGATAGACAGAGAAAAGGAAAGAGGGATGTATATATACGTTCTCAGGCTATACTCGGTCGCTGTGGAGAAGTGTCTGTCTCGCCTTCTCCCCCCCCTTGTTTGCTTCTTTAAATATCTCCCTGCCTCTTTAAATATAGCACTGTCTCTGTAAACCTGTCTATGTCTCTTTAAACTGTCTCCTTATTCTGCTATGCCCTTTTCCTGCTTGTGTTCTTTTCCTTTCTTTTTCTCCCTTCCCAGATGTCTGCCTGTCTCCTCCCACACATTTCTATAGAATAACTCAAAGCAGACTTTAAATGCTATTACAGTTTCCGCCTCTTTGTGCCTCGCCATTATTACTTCTTTCCCGTTGTATGCACACAAGCGGGGTCGGCAGCAGTGGTTGCTCTCTGGGCTTGGGGTGTATAGGTAGCTCGCTTTCTTGTTGAGGCAGTAGTGTATTCGGGCCTAAAATTTTTAATTTGGCATAAGAGCTTATTCTTTTAATAGATACAGCAATCCAATATAAATACATATTTGTCGTTTTTGCTGCTATGCTGCTGTTTATCTCCGATGGTCCCCATGAAACCTATGGCGGTGCAGCAGCAGGGGGAGCAACAAGAACGGCAATAGCAGCAGCAGAGGTGGCGGAATTTAAAGAACTTGTTTTTTATTTTATTCATATTATTTATTACTTATTTTATTTTCTTTAGTGAAGGAATAACAGACAGACTGTCAACCCAACGGCTTCACAGGGCTCTGCCTCGAGCAAGCCACGAGACTGCAGCAGCAACAGCAACAGCAGCAGCAGCTGCTGCTGTTGACAGCAGCAACAGCAGCTGCTGCTGCAGAGGCTGCTGGGGTAAATACATCTTTGATGTCCTCCCAATGAGATGAATTGAAGCCCAAAGCACCAATTGTCTCATTTGCAATATCATTAATTACAGATCTCATACGAAGCTGTGCAGCGTTACAATTACTGCTGCTGCTGCTGCTGCTGATCCTTCGGCTGCGGCTGCGGTTTACAGTCCTTGACTGGGTCCTTCTTGAGACTTGCTGCTGTTGCTGCAGCAACAGCGGCAAGTCTGCGGCACTCATTTGCTTCTGTGTGTATTTGCTTAGAGCCTCCTCTCTTTGCTGCTGTAGTGTCCTCACTGGGGCCCTCCCACTGCGCGGCTAGCCCTTTGCTGTTTCCTTGCTGCAGCAGCAAACCAGTGGTCTTCGTGGTGTCTCCAGGCACTCGCAGGCCACTGCTGCTGCTCGTCGTGCCCCATTTGCCGCTGTTGCTGTCCTTGCTGCTGCTGCTGCTGCGGGTGCTTGACTTGCTGCAGGGGCCCCTGAGGCTCCCGCAGGCGAAACACTTATATCGGGGAAGGCATACTGCAGCAGCAGTAATACACAACACTGCAGCACAAGTAGAGACAGCGGCAGCAACTGATGCTGCACAGCAGCAGCGCCAGCTGCTGCATTTTCGGCAGACCAATTCTATCAGCGACAGCGCTACAAGCAGCAGTAGCATCAGTGGCAGCAACACCAGCAGCAACAACAACAACATTCTCGTTGCAGGTAGCAGCAGAAACAAAAGCATCAGCAGACGCAACAGTGGCGCTACCTGAATCAGCACCATCAGCAGCAACATCAGAAACAGCAGCCGCAGCAGTTCCACCAGCGGTAGCAGCATAAGCAGCAGCATAAGTAGTAGCGTAAACAGCAGCATAAATAAGGCATAAATAGAAGCTCTACCTGAGGAGGCAAATCCTCTTGGGGGCTTTTCTCTGGGGTGTTTAAAAACGGGTTTAAACAGCAGCAGCTGCAGGAAAATCTTTTGTCACCCTTTGGTTCATTTTGTCTCCCCCCGCCTCCTACCATCTCCCGTTTAGAAGATGGATCATCTCAAACAATATATCTTAAACCACCTCTGCAAATATGTTGACGGTAAGAATACAGCCGCATTATGGTTTAGGGTTGGGGGTTTAGGGTATACGGTTGGTTAAGGGTTTAGGGCTTCGAACTTAACTGCTCGAGCTCAACCCAGGAAGCGATGTAAATTCAACCCTTAAACCCTAGATCGTCGGGCTTTTAGCATTGCGCCATTATTCTCTTTCCTGTAGTAGTTGGCTCCGCTTCTTTGCTTTTGCCTCCCTGTGTTCCTTTATGTCCCTTTTTATCCGATTATTTCCTTTTATGCCAATTGCTTGTCTCTTCGTCCTGTGATGTTTCTTCATTGCTCAGTACAGCGCGAGGATTTGCTGTCTTTTGGCTACGACCGCGGATTAGAGATGAAAGATGTGCGATTTAACGCGAAGTCAATTAACCAGTTACTCAAGGTATGCCTCTACCAGATAGTTAGCTAGATAGGTAGTTAGTTAGCTAGCTAGCGAGCTAGATAGGTAGCTACCTAGCTCGACACCAGGTAGATACTTGGTGGACGGCTACCTAGCGCAAGGGTTGAATAACGTGCAAACTATGGGATGGGCTCGGAAGTAGAGATCGGGTTTAGGACCTAAGGGCTTAGGGTGTGGGGATAAGGGTCTGTGTGGAGTTGTGTCCAGGCTTCAAACGCGGAGGCTCGCGTGGAGTTTGGAAGAATAGGACAGCTAAATCTCCTCTACACCCCTCTGCCAGGCATTGTTACTGTAAGCCGTCTTGAGTTTAGACTTTTGGGTTAAGGGTCTAGTGCTTAAGGATTAACTTCTCAGGTTTGTTTGTCTACTGTAGATGCATGGCTGGATGCATACAAGCAATAAATATGTCTGCGTGCTTGCATGCGAAAAACATGCTTCCTTGCATGTAAGCATGCATGCATGCATGCATGCACTACATACTACATACCGCATGCCTACCTGCCTGCATGCATGCATGCATATGCTGCAGCTGTCTGTACTCATGTGTCGACTGATTGTGCATTCAGCTGCAGCTAAAAGATGTTGACATTCGCATTAGACCTAATTTTGCTGGTTTTGCATTGAGGAAACTAACAGAGACACTGCAGGAGTTAGGCGATATTGGGGCTTTAGAAGAGAGGCCCGTGGCACCTCCGGTGCTTTGTGGGAGTTTGCCTCCATTCCCCTCTGCATGCATGCAGCCAAACGCATGCGGGGGTGTAGCCGGCATCCCAAGACACAACACGCACGCTCGGGTGAGTCCCCCATGCAGTGCATGCAGTGAGCGCATGGGGCTTTTGTTTGCTTTTTACGCCTTGTTGTTATGCAGTGTATGTTTGTGCATGCATATTGCATGCATGGATATTGATATGTGTTTTGTGTGTGCAGCTGGTTGCTTCTTGCCGCGTGCCAAAGCCACCACCAATTGTGAGACGGGCGGAGTATGTGAATCCCTCTTTTGTCCCCTCTTTCTATCAGCAGCCTGTACAGGGAGAGTGGTCTGCTTCTGCTGCTGCTGCTGCTGCTGCCGCTGCCGCTGCTGCGAGGGAGGCAGCGGACGACTGCTGGGCCCGTCTATGGGGAGAAGACTCACCACTGTCTCCTTGTCTCTCCCTGCTCTCTCCGACCCGCCAAAGTAGCAAGCAATTCTTTGGTGTAGGAGACAGAGCAGCAAGGCTCTGCAGCAGCGGGCCTCTTGCTGTTGCAGCAGAGATGCCCCCTAGCTTCGACCATCTCAAGAACATTCAGTTGCCGTCTATTACTATCGACGCTGCTGCTGCTGCATGCAAGGTTCGTGCATGCTGCTGCTTGCCGTAAACATCTACTGCATTCAAATAGCCACATTATTTGAGGCTGCGCTTGCATGCATAGGTTAAAATGCATGCAGACGCTAGCCTGTCCTGCAAACTACTTGTCGACTCCACAGAGTCTCTGTCTCTGTGGACCTTTGCTGCTTCTTCTCTTTCTTTCTGCCCGTCTGTCTCTCTGTCTGCCTTTCTCTCTCTCTCTCTCTCGCTGTGTGTGTGTGTGTGTGTGTGTGTGTGTGTGTGTATGCGTGTATGTGTGTATGTGTATGTGTATGTGTATGTGTATGTGTATGTGTATGTGTATGTGTATGTGTATGTGTGTCTGTCTGTCTGCCTGTCCCTTTCTGTGTCTGTGTGTCTATCTCTGCCCGCCCTTCGATGTCTCTGTCTGTCTCTGTCCGTCTGTTCCTGTCTTTCTCTCCATCTATGTTTGTCTACTTGTCTGGCTGGCTGTGCCTCTCTCTCCGTCCATTTCCCTCTCTGTGTGTGTTTCTCTGTCTCTGTCCGTCCCCTTCTGTGTCTGTCTGTCTCTATTGGCGCTGTCTTCTTCCCTTATTTGCGTATCTGCTCAGTTGTTGTCTCCTCGTAAGGGAGGCCTAGCTCCATTTGCAGCGTCTTCCCGTCCTTCCGCTGCAGCATCGCAGCCGCTGCTGCATGCGCAAGACAGCTTCAGATCCACACCGCCACAACAGCAGCAGCAGCAGCAGCCACAGCAGCAGCAGGTCCTGCAGCAGCAAACGTATCCTCTTCATTGCTACTCTCAGCCCGCAGCGGTCTCAACAAAGCCCGTTTATGACACATACACCCCAAGCGCTCCTTACGCAGATGCTCATTTGCTGCCAGCCTACCCTTCCATGCCATCTTCTTCACCTTTAACCCCGCTGCAGCAACAGCAGCAACAGCAACTGCTACTGCAGCAACAGCAGCAGCAACAGTTGCTGTTGAAGCAGCAGCAATTCGGGCCGCCCATGGGTTCCTTTGGTCCTTCTCCTGTAAGTGTCTATACACCGCAATACTGCGCCCCAGTGAAGGGCAAGGGCTCATCCGACCCCAATTATCTCCCCTACACTGCAGCAGCTCCCATGCAGTATACTAAGAACCCCAAAGCACAATTTGCTGCTGCTAGCCGCAGCAACAGCGGCGGCAGCAACGCGGCAGGGCAACAACCCTTCCTTCCTCCTTCTGCCTTTGCGTCATCACCCTCAAAAGCTGATGGCATTTATGGCGCGTCGCCACAGGACAGGCAGCTGCAGCAGCAGCGGCTGAAACAAAAACTAAAGGAGGCTGCTCTTAATAGCCCCTAAGGGCCAGTAGCAGCATGACAGCTGCAGCAGCAACGGAAGCAGCACAACAAAGACAAACAGACGTGTCTGCTGGTTGTTGCCTCTTTTTAGATTTACTTCTTTTTATGTCATTTTCTCTCTTTTGCCTCTTCTCGGCTTGGCTATAATGCAAACCCAAAAAATACGCACGATGGAAACAATTAACACCCACAGGTCCTCTGTCGATCAACACAGCTTGTGCTGCCTCTATAATTTGAATGCAAGAGAAGACAGACAGAGAGAGAGAGAGAGAGACAGAAGGAGAGAGGAGAGAGAGCGGTGAATAACCTTGCCTCCGTCTACCAGCACTAAAACTAAAACACGAAACCATCATTGTGAGAGTATCCCTTGTTCTCAATAGATCCTTCTTTGCTGCATCTATTGTGTGTGTTGTAATCACTCATCATATCTGTTTTATTATCTGGGGCATTTGTCTATTTGTTGCTCTTCCCACAGTGAATCATCGCCACAAGTGCTTTTAGAGCAACAGCAGTAACTCCTAGTGACACTACCGCTGCTGCTGCTGCTCTTGCTGCTGCTCTTGCTGAGTTTCACGTTGTTTTCCTCGGCTTAAAAGAGTTAAGGGGTAGCAGGCGGCACCCTTGGAGTTTGCTGGCCATAGAAACAGATGATGGCCCACAGACCATACACACTAAACCCTAAACCCTAAACCCTATTGGGTGGGCACCGCATTCTCTTGCTGCTCCGCGTACACCTCGGCAGGGCGAGGGCGGCTGGCACACGAAGAGAAGGTGCGGGGCAACGAAAGAAAGAGAGTTAAAGAGATAAGCAGACATAAGAACAAACAACAGACTAAGAAGAGAAAGAGACAGAGGAGGGGACAGAGAGAAGAAACACCAAAAGGGGACAGGCAAACAGAGACGTGCGCTTTGCTGCTGCCTAATATGGCAAAATGACAGCGGCAGGGAAGCAACAGGAAGGAAAATCGAAGCAAAAAGCAGAGAGGAGACAGCAAGGGAGACAGGCAGAAAGGCAAACAGCAAGAGAGAAAGACAGTGATAGAGATAGACAGAAAGAGACAGAGAGAGACAGAGAGAATTTAGGCAGTTGTTTTTGTCCCCTTAGAGCCGATTCGCTTTATTTATCCTGTTGTTTTTGTGCTTTTGTTTGTTAAGAGCAAACAAAGCGTTAGAGGGGGACCTCCGTTGCCTTAAACAACTAAAATGCTTCAGTATCCCCGCTGCTGCTGCTGCTGCTGCTGGGATGCAAAAGGAGGGTTTAGCGCATGCAACGATCGCTGCCCCACTTTCTGCAAAAACTCTGCAGCTGTCAGCGGCAAACTCGATACGCGATCTTCCGTTAACATTGAGAAGAACCTACGGGAACAAATACATAGACATTAATCATATGTTATTAATAAAAAGTTATGGCAACCTGCAACAAGAAGGAAAAAGAGGGGACAGCTAAAGACAACAGGAGACAGCGGGAGACAAACGAAGACAAATAAGGGCAACGGTAGGCAATGAAAGGCAACAAACGAGACTGGAAGTGAGGGAATCAGTAGGGAAACAGGAGATAAAAGAAGCTCACAGCTGCTCGCTGCTGTCTCCTTGCCGCAAGATCTTTAGCTGCATATAGTCTGGCTGCAGTCGCTGCATCCGCAGCTCGCGAACAACAGCTAAAGTCCTTACACCCAATGGGGTGTCTGTACACCCGAGAGACTGCGCTGCTGCCTCGGGGTGCAAATAGTCATAAGAAGACACTCCAAAGACAGCCTGCAGCCAATCGGGAGACACGGACCTGAGGAGAGCAGCAGCAACAACACAGGCTTTTGGGTGTACACGTATGCATACACCTCTGTAGACCTGGTGTTATTTGCACCCAGCTTGAGCTAAAATAGGCAATAACCAAAAGGGGTTTTCGGTGATTGTAGGAACACAGAAAAGGTTGTGCCGTTAGTTGTGGTTGTGATACAAAGTGTTGTAGTGTGGTGCGGTTGGTGGTGGTGATAGAATATGGTGAATGTGGTTGAAGGTGGTGATGTGGTGACAAAACGTATTGGTTGGGGTTGTTGATGGGTATGGTAGAAAATGCGTGGGGATTGTGGTGGTGTTTGAAGTGGTGGGGTATATGTAGTTGTATTTTGCATCTGGGGAGAGCATGCAGATTGATTGATGTGTTATTTTAGTACTATTTATATATAAATGGAGTGATTTGCGACGAACTTTCCAATCCAAAGTAGCATTTGCTCTCCATTTTCAAGGAGATACGCCGCTTGTTGTGTCATCACCTCGCTAGTTAGCGGCAGCAGAGCCGGCAGTACAACGTTGCCTTGTGAATCTACAGAGCCTTCGCTCTCCCCCCAATCCGTAAGGCAAAACAATCTTGGGCATAAATAAGCCACTACTTGACTTAAACTTGCCCACGCCAGCCGATGGAAGCAATAGACCCGCATGTCGCTTGTTACTGAGGTGTACATACACAACGCAACAGGATACAGCATCACCACTCCCTTCACAAGAAAAATGCCTTTGAATACCACCAACGTGAACACTGGGCACGTCACCATACAGTCGAAGCCATTAGCTTGTACAGAACACACTCCTAAACACTAAGCATTAAACCCTAAACCTTCCTAAACCCCAAAGCCTGCGGCACAGTAATTTGCAAAATCCCACCATCTTTGGTGTTGCGGAAAGCCGCAGATTTGAGGATCCCCATGACCAGGTAGCCGAGGCGTTTGAGCTGTTCGGCGTTATTTGCAGGAGCAGCTGCTGCGGCTGCAGCTGCAGCTGCTGCTGCAGCAGCAGCAACAGGGCCGTAGGGGGCGGTGCAATGACCTGCAGGCAGCTGCAGAGCGGCCATCAGCTGGACGCACAAGTTTTGGAGGTAAGCCCGTCCGTCTGCGACTTTTGCACGTAATGACTGCAAGGACACGCAGCGAAGTAAAATATTAAACGGCGCATTCAAGTACTAACGAAGTACTTTTAAAAAAATGTAAACAGTATACGACGAAAAAAAGACGGAAACGATGCAGCCATTTTCCCGTAATACATGCATACACCTCAAGAGGCAATCGAACGGCTATCTCCATGCACGACCCTATTTGTGTTTGTTTGCGTGCAATCAATTGCTCATATTTGCAATACGCAAGAATTGCACGCACTGCACGCATTGGCTTACCAAATCGAGGGCGTGCTGCAGCATCAACGCCGATGTGACTTCTGGGTCGACGGTTGCGGCGATCTCCTGTCAGCCACAAGCGCATTAGACGCAGAAAGCTTTAAAGCATGAATGCATGCATCCTGCATGCATCTGTGTGCCTCTACAGACACACTGACTGCTCCTTCCTAAGAACACTAAATTCTTATCAAGCATGTATTCATCTCTTACCTGCATGTTTTGCGTGAGGGGCAACGCCACTGTATGCACTCGAATGCGCCTCTCTCCGTCACTATGTGTATACAGCAGCGCAACCTGCAGAGACAGCAGAGTGTCTCCTGATGCTGCTCCTGCTGCTTCGTCCGGTTCAAGCGACACCGTAAATGTTTGGTCTTCGTGGACAGTAGGCAGCACAAACAAATCTGCTCCTCGCAAGTAGAAGCGCCCGTGCCGCTCGCACACCTTCCAGCCCCGGGACACGCGCACCCGCATCACCGCCTCCCACCTGCATGCACGCATACACGCAAAACAAACAACACAACAGCACAAGTGAAAACGGCAATCAATAGACCTCACAATACACAAACACGCAACATACACACCTCTACTCCCTCCTCCACATAGACGGCCAGCGCACGCCTGGAACCAGCTGCAAATGATCCTCTTTTTGCAGTGTACAGGTACGCGCATGCATCCACTCACGCATGAATACATGCACGTATGCGTTGATACTTTGGGGATTTGTGCTGCCTACCCGGTGACTCTCGAGAGGACTCGATCGACTTCCGCCTGCAACTTTTGCTGATAAAGTTCTCGGGAGAAACCTGGATAATACCGGAGCTCTCCTGACGTAAATTGTGCTAAAGAGGCGTAAGAAGCTAAATCAAAAGAAGGACAATAAGCACCTCCAACCCCACCAGCAGCACCACCAGCAGCCGATGGCAAACGTGGAGGCGCCCCCCCAGGGCCCCCCTGGGGGGCCCCTCCAGCAGGAGGGTAGTAGCTGCTGCTGTCCATGGTAGAGGCAGAACTGTGCGTTGGAGGACATAAGAACATGTCTACAGACAACTGCGACTGGGTCAGCTGCTGTCCTAATGTCTGCGCAGACAAAAAAGAGATAGAGTGCAGTAGCTTAACTGGGCTGTATAAGAAAATAAAAAATGAGAGGCCGAGGGCACATAGACAAAGACAACGAAATAGCTGCTGAAGGAGACAGCCACAGAAGAGGCGACAAAAAAAAGACAATTTGGAGTTGTTCTTTAGTTGCATATTGTTTGCAATCAAACAACACATATTCTTAATTAATGCATTATTCATTAACTACCTTTATTCTCGCTTGCTCCCCCCCATAATAGACCTCACTTGATATGTATCTGCTGCCGGTTTAAGGAGCTCGCTGTCTCTGTCTCCTGGCCCTTGTGCCCCCTTGTCTCTGCTTATCTCTCTCCTTAAAACGCCTTCCCCTACTGTAGGAGGCGAAGAAGCAAATAACAAAATCTTCCCTCCTACGTGCTTTGCCACCATTGCCGCAGCCCGCACTGCGCTGCCCTGCATGCACAGACACACAGCCACGGAAGCAGCAACATGAGTTGCAGCAGCAACAGCAGCAAAGGCAACAGAGTATAAACAACAAGAGCAGCTACAGCAAACGGCTGCAAACACAGACATGAAGAAAGCAGATCCCGCGCAGGAGCAATGCAGTGTGTCTACATTTGGGGCAATGCACTGCAAAGTCAAACTAACGGCTGACGCTAAACAAATCAGGTGAAGAAACAAAGAAACACACGAAGCAAGGGATAGACAAACAAATCAGCCAACAAACAAGCATCACCAAGGAAGCAAACAACCAGACAAACAGAGGGAGGAGAGGATGACTGTGTGGTGATTATGCTAGTTAATGCTTGTTTATCTTTACGTTCGTTAATGCTTGTTAGTAAATGTTTGTGTATGTGTACCAGGCAGTTGTCAGTGCATGTATTGCTCTTCCAGATGTCAGGAATAGCATTAAGAGTGTTGAGTATCGCCTCTTTGCATTCTTGAAGAGGAACGAAGAGATTTTCAGCAAGAGGGAGGAAAATATCCTGAACTTGAGGAACAACAAAGAGGCGAGGGCGTGTCTGTGATGCCTCAAGACGATAGAAATGAACGCTACTGTCGTACGTTAAGACGGCAGCAAGGGTGCGACCCTCCCCCGGCAGGCGATTTGCCTCTATAGCAGCAGCAATGCTGCTGCATGCAGCAGCAGGAAGACCCGACGCAACAGCCTGCTGTGATACATCCACTACAAAGACAAATGCAGGTGGCTGAGGGGGACGTATCATATAATCCCCAGGGGCAATTATCTCAAAAGATCCCCTTGATAACTCCGGCCTCTCTGCTGCATCTTCCCTCTTCCCATTTGCATCTAAGGGAGCACAATAAAACTGAGGTGTCTCGTTACTAACCCCACACATATTGCATAGCCACCGCCTGCCCCCTGCCTCCCATGTAACAAACGCATTCACGTAGGTCCTGCATCGCCTGCAGCGGATTACAAGGCCCGATCCAAAGGATATCCTCGGCACTGTTGCTGCATGCGGCCCCATTCTTGCCAACGGTTGCAGCACCACACCTAATGGCAAATGGCTCTTATGTCGTAAGGAACTGCTGCTAGGAATCCTCCATACAGATGGACGCACGAAAGCTGCAGGCGCATTCAGCTGCAATAAATCCTCCGTCTGCTGCTGCGATACCCCTTCCTGCTGCTGCTGCACAGCTGCAGCAGCTGCTGCTGCCGCTGCAGCGGTAGCAGCAGCAGCAGTTGCTGCTCCACCAGGATAAAACGACGAACGCGGGCCGCCCATGACACTACTGCCTGTTCCTCCCACATTGCCGCTGCCCAAAGGAGCTGCTCCTGCACGTACACCCCCCATCATGTAACCTCCTCCTGACCCAGGAGCCTGCATACCTGCCGGGTCCTGCTGCTGCACAGGAGGCGGCATGTAACCACCTTGCTGCTGCTGCTGCTGTTGTTGAGCTTGAGGCGGCGGAGGAGCAAACGGAGCCGAAGGAGGCGTCATATATCGACCCTGCTGTTGCGGCAGGGGCTGCTGCTGCGGGATCGGTTGCTGCTGCTGGAGCGGCTGCTGCTGCGGGAGGGGTGGCTGCGACGGGTACCCTGGTGTCTGCTGCTGCTGCATAGACGGTGGCGGAGCATGCGACGGTACAGAATACAAAGGTTGTTGCTGCTGTGGAGGCTGCTGCAACTGCTGCTGTGGTTGGGAAAAGGGCATTTGCTGTGGGTACTGCTGCTGTCCTGTAGAGATGCTGTCTTCGCCGTAGTACCCGGATACCCCGTAGCCGGCTCCAGGGGCTCCGCCTGCTGCGGCACCTGGAACTCCTGGAGCCCCAGGAGGCCCTGGTGGGGGCCCCCCAGCTGGGGTGCCATAGGAAGGCTTAGCAGGAGTTGTGCTGTTTGGATAGAAGCCCTGAGAGAGGCCGTTGCTATGGGGCGCAGGCGCCGGGTAGTTAGGGGTATAGCCGCCGCTGGAGGCCCCTAGGCCTCGAGAAGGCTGCATGGTGGAGGAAGACGGGTTCGCTTAGCCTTAGAAAAGAAGAGGAGGAAAAGAAGGAACAAGAAGAAAATGCGCCGAGACACAGCAGCAAAGAATGCAAGGCACGAAAAGGACGAGAAAGAAAGAAACTAAGCCGGAGGCGCTGGGGGAGGCAGGGAAGCGGGTCCACCTGCTGAGCTGGCAGCAGCAGAAGAAAAGAAAATGAAGAAGAAGAGAGAAGAAGAAAGAGGAACAAAAAACAAAGGAATGACAGCGAGAGAGAGGGAGGCAGACAGGAAACGCAGACACAAGTATGGGAGGCAGCAGAACAGAACAAGCGAAAGCCCGCAGATGAAGTAGATAAAGAGGATGCAAAATCGAAGTTTCAATTGCTGTACTGAGGAGAAAAACAAAAAACACGTAGCCCAATGAACGCCGCCTCCGCTGAGGTGTATGTTCACTGCAACACAAGACGCTCCACGAGTGACGGAGCGCGAGACAGCCGGGCGGCGGGCAGCAACAGGAGTTATATTAAGGTCTATGCACACCTCAACATTAGCAAAACAGCTATAAAGGCGCATGCAATCCTATTTAGCAGCAGAGACAAACAAACCCCTAAATGCTGCGGGGCCTGCAGCGCTCAGCCAGCGGCCGCCTCCGCCCGCGACGGCAGCAGCAGCAGCAGTAGCAGCAGTAGCAGTAGCAGTTGCTGCTATTGCTATTGCTGCCGTTGCGGCTTGTCTTTATTTGTATTATATATAGAGTATATTAACGCTTGTGTTGATACGAAAAAAAACGTCTCCACCACATCTTGCCTTGCACACAGCTAAGTTGTGCCTTCCCCAGGCCTCAAATCGGGAGAGCGAGAGGCCGTCTATAAGCCGGAAACCTTGAAGCCTAAACCCTAAACGCTAAACCCTATTCTCACAAACTCCCTTCATACTCTGCTAACTTCTGCCTGCTTCCAATCGGGGGGCCATATATCAACTCAGGGGGGCATGCGACTTGCTTGGGGCAGTGGTACGGCGATAGGCAATTGTATTTTTTTCCACACTTGCCGTCATTCTAATAAACTAGTCTTCTCATAAAAATGCAGCTGCAGCTTGAGGAGCTGCTCCATCTGACAGTAGAGGGAAACGTCAGCCCGTGGAGTCTCATTAGCAACCTGCCGCGAGCCGTCTGCGCACCCCAATACATTTAGAGCAAAACCACTTGGAACATTTGGGCTGGGCCGTCGATACGGCTGCATAACTTATATAGGTTGGTGGGGAAGGGTTAGCAGTTTAAAGCTAGTTAGGTCTCAGTTGTCTCAGCGTGACAGGGTTAAGGGTTTGGGCAGTATGGCTCCTTCCCCAACAGTGCCCTCGCATTGCACAAGCATGCACATGGATGCGGTTGCATGCTAAAACGGAGTTGGCAAGAAGCAAGAGCTGCGGATATTTAGACGGTTTAGGCTGTCTGTAACCCCCCAGGGGCATTATCTACTATATTCGCCACACAAATACATCTATACAATACTGAGGAAATATGTGCATACAGACACAGAGAGACAAGGTGCGTAGGCGTATTATACGTATATTAGATATGTACATATGCTTTAATTAGGTATGAATGTACATATGTATACTATATATATATATAATAAGACAGTATATATTTGTGCTGTTGCTATGTTTGTTGCTGCTGTTGTTGCTGCTGTTGTTGCTGCAGAGACAACAAAATCGACAAATTTAAGTGGTGGTGTCTCCCCATCATTAAGCGATTTATTATTATATTGTTCGTTAGTATTCTTTGGTTTACCATTAGAGGATAATTTACCTAAAGAATTTATACTAGATTTTCCTTATATAGCAGGAGCAGCAGCAGCAACAAGAAGTAGATTTAATCAAGCAATAACTGCAGCAACAGCAGCAAAATCACCATTACCTGTACCTATGTTATTAACAAGACGGTGTCTCTCTTCTTGTTCAAAGACAGCAGCAGCAGCAACAACAGCAGCAGCAAATTATTTATTACATAAACAATTTTATACAACATTTCCTCAATTAATACCTAAACAATACCAGCAGCAGCAGCAGCAGCAGCAGCAGCAGCAGGAGCAGCAGCAACAGCAGCAGGAGCAACAGGAGCAAACCCAAGCTTATGACCCCTTAAAAGAATCATCATCATTATCATCATCATTATCATCATCAGCAGCATCAGCAGCAGCAGCAGCAGCATCAGCATCAGCAGCAAGAGGAAAAGAAGAAGAAGAAGAAGAAGAAGAAGAAGGAAAAGGACCACCATTTTATATAACAACAGCAATTGCTTATACTAACGGACCCCCACATATAGGGCATGCATATGAATATATAATTGCTGATTGTATAGCAAGAAGCAAGAGACAAGAAGGATATAAGGTATTATTTAGTACAGGTACTGATGAGCATGGTATAAAGATAAAGGAGACAGCAAGAAGAAAAGGTATAAATAATACACAAATATATGTAGATAATATATATAATAAATTTATATTATTATTAAATAAATTAAATATTAGTAATAATATATTCATAAGAACAAGTAGTAAACAACATCATAAGGTATGTAAATATATATGGAGACAATTAACAAAAAAAGGAGACATTTATTTATCTTACTATAAGGGTTGGTATAATAAAAAGGAGGAGACATTTATAACAGAGAAGGAGGCAAGTATTAATAATTATATAGATCCTTTTTCTGGTATTCCTTTAGTAAGGATGGAGGAGCCATGTTATTTCTTTAGGATGAGCAAGTAGGTAATAAAATAATCATAACTTATTGTCTCCTTATTTATTATTCTCTCCTTTTTCTTCTATATATATATATAAATATATTTGTCTCCTTTTTTGTCTCCTTTTTATTCCTTTACTTTCTTTGCCTTTGTCTGCTGCAGCAACAAGTCTCTATTAGTA
>CAJFCX010000141.1:0-34852 GCA_904066255.1 Eimeria sp. OTU-X | reverse complement strand
GTTATTGATGCTGCTGCTGCTGCTGCTGTTGCTGCTGCCCCTGCTGCTGCTGCTGCTACTTTACTACAAGGCTGCTTGAGGCTTTCCGTGCTGCTGGCGGCAGCAAATATCTTATTAGTATTTCTTTTATAGTAAAAATAAAAACTAAGATTTTCGTTATTTTATTAAAATATAAAAAGTAGTTTACAATAAATAAGATGTGAATTTCGGGCGTATATGCAGCTTCTGCTGTCTCGTGAGGTGACCTTGTGATGCTGCTACGAGCAACAGCAGCAGCAGCAGCAGTATGAACAACATCAACCACAGCAGCAGCAAATGAGTGTATTTGAGTTGTTGTGTTTAATGAGTTTGTATTTATTACTTGTGTTTCTTGTTGCTGCTAAGTGATAGTTGTTTTGCTGCTGCACGGAAGGGGACTGCAGCAAGGAGACAGCAGCAGCAGGAGACAGCAGCCCCGAGTGTCTCCTCCTCTGTGCTGCTATATATAGAGTTAAAGGAAGTTTTCATAGGAGTTATTGTCTCTTTGTAGTAGCACAACAATAAGAGGAGACAGCAGCAATAGAGACGGGGACAAACAAGCTGCTGCTGCTACCCCTCTACGCACTACTACAACTTGCTGTTGCAGCTGCCGCAAGCAGCAGCACACAGCAGCCCCACGAGGGGAAACGGCAGGCTGTTTATATATTTATCTTTGTTGTTTGACTTGTTATTTATTTTGTTTTGTTTGTTACTGATTATTTAATTGTCTTATAAGGAGGAAAGGAGACGAAAAGAGACGAACAGCTACAACAGACTGTCTCCTTTGACATTGACTAGCTGCCTACATTTTCTTACCATTTTATTTGTTTTAATCGTTTTCGTCGTTTTTTCTTTTATTTGTTCTATTTGCATTCATTTGTTTTCTTGGGGCAGCAGGAAGGGCAGCATCACCTCCTGCAGCAGCAGCAGCACGGACAGCTAGCGGTTGCTCCACACCCCCCATGATGCTGCGACTCATCCCTCCGCTGCTGCTGCTCTGCTGCTGCTGTCTTTGGCTTCTCGTCCTCTCAGTAACAGCAGCAGCAGACGCAACAACAGCAGCAGCTGCTGCAACTGCTGCTGTTGCTGCTGCTGCAGCAGAAGGGGGAAGTCGGCGGGGTGAGGGTCACCAGGACGATCCTGGGGAACGTCCGCAGGAACGTCTCTCGCTCACTCCCTCCCCAGATCTACCCAACGAGCCAAATCGCCTGGGTTGGCAGCAATCTGCTGCCAACCCTGCTGCTGCCGTCCCCGTGCAGCATAAAACAGACACGCAAGCAGATGTAAAGGTGCAGCAAGCAGCAGCTGCCGCTCCCTTACGGGACGACAACCCTGAAGAGGGCAAAGGACTTGCTGCTGCTATCGATGCTGATGCTGCAGATGATGATGATGAGGATATGCCTTTGCAGGCTCTACCTATAGACAAATTGGTTTTCTTTTTTGAGGAGTTACCTAGTGTAGTGCATGCAGGAGAGCCGTTGCATGCGCTGCTGCATGTAACAGGTAGAGATGGGGCTTTGCTGCCGTCCTTTGATGGTTTGCTGCACTTTAGTTTCTTTTCTATAACACATAAAAAGGGAGACACCTCACAAATAAAAGGAGACACTTTAAGCTTTCAAGAAGCAGACAGATCTTTCCTCACGGGAAGCTCCGTCGTCAGGGCACGCAAAGGTCAGCCTCACACAATGGGCATACATGCGTGCATGCATGAATGCATGCATACATAAATACCTGACACAAATAGACACGTTGAGCCATGTACGTCAATTCACGCATGCAGCTGCATGCATGCATGCAAGTGCAGATACCCCAAACTACTTGTCTTGGAGACAGGCAACTCCTGCAGCGGCAGCAAATCAATTACAACCATGCCTGCCCCTTTTAGCTCACAACAATCGCTACTGTCGCTGCTGCTGCTGGCACTTTGCTTCATGTCGCTCCCTCTCTACCACTTGGTTCTGTGGTTCTCTAGTGCTCAAAAAAGCAGGAGTAGAGGGCACTGTGCCACAAGATCTGTTGCTGCTGCTTCTAGTTTGCTTAGCAAGTTTGGTGAGGAGCGGCTGCTGCTGCGCATTTGCTGCAGGCGTTGCTTCTGTGGGGGATTGGCGCTTTTTAAAGACGGGGGTTTACCAGATAAAAGCTGCATGCGATGGTTGCCTCTCGGCTATATCTCGAGAGGTGCATGTGACCAGTGGTCCATTGTTCGCGCTGCAGCTGCTGCAGCAGCCTGATGCAAGCGCTACTGCAGGAATGCCACTGAATCCCCCTCCACTGCTACAGGCAGTCGATGCATTTAATAACAAAATATTAGACATACGAGGGGAAGTCATTGTGCAGCTGTTGCCAGGCAAATCAAGCCCCAAAACGCATGCAGGTGAGGTTGTATGAACCTCACAACAGCAGCAAAGACACAATAAACAAGCATTTAAAATCTACATAGACATCCTAGATAAACATTGGTACAAGAAGTAGATTAAAATTCAAAAGGAAGTGTAACGTGTGTTCTTACAGGGCAAGGAGACATTGCAAGAGTAATGGGGGTGCTACAGAGACCATTTAAAGAAGGAAGTGTGTCCTTTCCGAGGCTATCAGTGGGGACAGCAGGGGAGGGATACCGTCTCCGTTTCTCCCTGCTGTCTCCTTCAGTTGGCCGTCCTATTGAGGCCCTTAGTCAGCCCTTTTACGTGCATGCAGCAGCTCCTGCTGCGCTGCACTTCCTACTGCAGCCCCCCCCAGAGGTCGTAGCAGGCAACCGGTTTCAGGTGTCTGTACAGCTCGTTGATGCACACGGCAACGCCGTGGCTGACACCCATACAATCCGCCTAAGCGCTAGAAAGGAGACAGAAGGAGGGACAGAAGGAGAGGATGCAGCAGCAGCAAACGTTGATTTCCTAGCAGCAGCAGCAGCAACTGCAGCAAAAACGCAAACAGACACTGGCATAGCCGTCTTTAGCGAACTCTCCTTGCCCCCCTCCAAAGATCTGATATACGTCAAGGTGCTGCAGCTGCCTAGCGCTGGCTAGCGCTGCTGCTGTAGTTGCTGCTGTGTCTGCTGCAGGAGCAGCAGCTGCTGCTAGGGCTGTTCTTTGCATGCAGGGCCTAAGACCAGTGGTTATCTTTGTGTTTCCTCTTTATGAGGTGTCTCTGCCTGCAGGCTACGTGCACGAGCTGCGAAGGGACAGTGAAGGGCCGCTCTCTAAGCAGCCGCGTCCGTGTCTCCTCATTAATAACAATCGGCGCTTGTGACTTGCTGCTGGAGGGCAGCAGCGACGGCAGCGACTCGTGCACCGTGTCCGTGTCCCTTGAGGCCCTGCTATCTAGCAGGGGCCCCAGGGCCCCCACTACCATTCATGTGTCTCATATTGAACCTATCTCCCTCTCAGGTGCTGCTGCTGCCGATAGCTTGCCTCTTCCTCTTAGTGTTGAACCCACAGTGATAACCTTCAACCCCAAGGAAACAGGTGTCTCCCGCTCCCTGCAGATCAAAGTACGACGCAACACAGAGCGGAGCAAGACGCAAAGCCCCAAATGCATGCATGCATGCATGCTTGCATGTGCACTGAGCTCAAAGGGGCCTGTGGGAAGAGCGGCACCTACAGAACACAGGCCTCCTGTCTCCTTACCACGTAAACGGAGGGTCCACTGAAATTCCAACGGAAATATAAGACGAATCGTCTCGTCGTGTTTGTCTTGCTGCTTGCTGCTGTCTGCTGCTGCTTGTGCTGCTGCTGCTGCTTTTGTCTATTTAGGCGTTGGACGACCCGCATGTACGCTACAGCACCGACGTCTCCGACCCAGGCTCGGGTTTGCTGCTGCAACACTACCGCGTGCACCTGCGTGTGGAATCAGAAGACCCCATGTGGGGCCCCGAGGCAGTCGAGTGGCTGGATGGGCAGTTTATTGATGTTAGAGTTCTCGATGACGATAAAATTTCCCTCCGTTTCTCCCAACTTCCCCAGCAACCGCTGCTCCTCAGGCGAGGCGATTCGGTGAGCGCAAAGCCCCAGGGTACCCCGTGAATCTGCCTATCCATGCTTGCATGCGCATGCATGCATGCACATCCGTACATGCATACATACGTGCAAATGCATGCATGCATGCAAGCGCGGATGCATGCAAGGACATATGCAAACAAGTGGAATAACTGCATGTGTACGCGGGGCCCACTGCAGCTATCTTATGAAGTGGCGCTGGGATTCAGCCCCTTGGGTGGCCCCATTGACGTGGCAATGGAGGCCCCTGTAGGTGTTGTGGTTGAGCCGCCTCTCCTTACCTTTAACGAAGAGAACTGGGGAAAAGCTCAGCGTCTTCAACTCCGAATTACTTCTATGTTTCCGGCAGCCCCCGTGGTCAGCTCCCTTCACAAGTGTTCTGCTGATGCATTCACACCCCTTGGAAGATGCAGAACGGAGCACGCAACAAGAAGCAGCAGCTGCAGCCGCAAAAGCAATGCCGTAGCATCCACAAGCTCACAATACACAGGGAAAGGTAGAAAGTGCGGGGCGCCTCCCTGCAGGTTGCTGCAAAGACCATGGCCTCGGGCCACGCTGCAAGCAAAGTTGCTGTCTCCCATCATCTTCAAGGAAAATCAGGGGACCTTCGAATCCAAGAAAAAGAAGAACTTTTCTTCTGGGTTGCCGAAGAAGGGACAGGAAAGGTAAGTCCAGCATGGATTGTAACTACGCAGGTTATTTATATATAGATTATGGTTTAGCTTTTACAGCTTACGGATTAGGGTTTACGTCTTATGAACAATGGTTTGCGGTGTACGGATTAGGGTTTGCGATTTACAGATTAGGGTTTGCGGTTTACAATGTGGGCTTCCCGATTGAAGGTTTAGGGTTAGGAGTTCTGTTGAGGGTTTAGGGTATGGATTTGTTGTAAATAGTGTATTGCTTCGTGCTTGCTGTTGAGGGTATAGGGTTTATGCCTGTTTGTATGTGTTCAGGTTGTGTGGACGGAGGTGCCTGGGGCCGTCTTAGCAGGAACTTCCGTAGGGTTGTCCTTTCGTCTCTCTCTGCAGCCCCTCGAAGTTGTAATAATTACTTTAAACTGCGGGCCACTGCTTCAGCATCTTGGCAGCAGCAGCTTAATCTTGACTCCGCTGCAGTGGCAACGAGGGGCCACCTTTCGCATGAAAGCCACGGATGATGGAGGTGAGACCAAAGCTGCTGCTGGTGCTGCTGCTGCTTTGGGATCTGCTATGGCTGCTGTTGTGGGTTCTCTACTGCGGCTGTTGTGGTTTCATCGGCTATTGTGCTATTGTAGGTCTGCAGCATTTGCTGCTAGTGGTGGTTCTGCTGCTGTTGTGGGCTCTACTGCTGCTGTTGCTTCTGCTGCCCGGCATATGCGTTCTGCTGCTATCGTGTTTTTGGTGCTCTTCTTCTGACGGGATGTATTTGCGTCAGAGTCCTTGCTGCTTCTGCACCTTCTTTGACAAGTGCTGCGGTTCTGCATGCTGCTCAGATACGACGCAGCCAAGCGGTGTAGAGTCGTGTTTGGTGTCTATGGAGTCGGGAGACCGCCGCTTTGTCTCGTCTTCAGAGGAAACGGGGGAATCTTCTGTACAGGTTCTGGTGTACAAGCAGCACTGTGCTGATGACACCTACAAGGCCCACTGCCCCTGCCTCCCCGGCCAGCATTGCAGCACAGCTCGCTTCTCTCACTGTCCAGCAGGCACCTACAGGCAAGTGTCTCCTGTGTCTCTGCACAGCGACCACCTCGCACAAGTCCACGCTCTATCTCCTCCCCACCCCCAGCAAACCATTCAGAAGTGCTCGGCTAAAATCCTAAACCCCAAAACCAAATGCCAGACACTATGCACTCTGCGGCAGCCTTCTGAGTGCTCTGCACTCCTTGTGAAATGACGTCGCATTTAATACAACTACATATAGGTTTTCCTCTCATTCCCTTAGAGTACTCAGATTTCTTCTTTCCAGCATCAACTGTTAATCAACACCCCAAGACCCCAATTATTTGCATGGAATTAATCACAATATATGACGGGCATCACCAGCCCAACATCTACGAATAGCAACAGCAAGAAACGCAGCCGGTCAACACCTCGAGCACCAGCATATTCGACTCTTTCAGAGAAGCTCTGCTGCTGGGCGGTGGTTCCTGCAGGCTGCCAGGAACCTCCGGTTGCTTGCAGTGTATAGAAAATCACTTCTGTCCGGAAGGAGCCACTCGCCCAGAACCGTGCCCTGAAGGAGCCACAGCCAATGCGGGGGCGGCAATTTGTCGACTGTGCACCAATGGCAAGCAATATCGTGCTGCCTTACCCTTTGTGTTCAAGTGTTCTGCTTAGGGCATAGACTTCAGGGCTTAGAGGTTGAGGTTACAAGCTTTTAATATCTATATGTAGGTATTTATATTATGGGGGAATATGATTTTTGGCGCTGGTACGTGCAGGCAGCGAATGTGTGACGATGCGCGAGCCTATTGCATGTCCACCTGGGCGTTACAGCCGCGAGGGGGTGTGCGTTGAGTGTCCTGAGGGTCACTTTTGCCCTCTGAAGGGAGTCGAGGAGCCCCAACCCTGCCCCCCTGGGACCTACAGCTTCCCTGGATCTGCAACATGCGTGCAGTGTCCCGCAGGCAGCTTCTGCCCCACAGCCAAGTTCGCCGACATGAAGGTGCGTCTGTGTAAGGGTGATTAGCAGCGCTTTCCACTCAGCTAGCCCTTAAACCCTTGCTAACACACAATAACCTTTAACCCTGCACCGGAATTGCCCAGTGTCCGCAAACACTGCAGGCCTGCCCTAATGGGACGTACAGTGAAGCTGGATCAACTGCGTGTAGCCCATGTCCAGCGGGATTTAAGTGCTTTTCTTACACTGGGACAGCCCCGCTTGTTCCTTGCAACCCCGGCGAATATTCTACTGAGGTATGTACCATTATGCGGAATGCGCAAGTGAAGCAAACGCCCCCCCTCACGTATATGCACACATGACTAGCTCACCATATAAATCAGTATGTATAAGTAACTTATTTATTTACGGGTGTTCGAAATACACTTGCATATTCCTAGTATATTGCATGCACTCAGACGAAGGCTGCATGTTATATGGTGCAAGCATATATGTATACATGCGGGATTTATATATAT
The DNA here is from genome assembly GCA_904066255.1 of Eimeria sp. OTU-X. NCBI lineage: Eukaryota > Apicomplexa > Conoidasida > Eucoccidiorida > Eimeriidae > Eimeria > Eimeria sp. OTU-X. The sequence continues at coordinate 27,723 of CAJFCX010000141.1, read as the reverse complement.
TTAGTAGAAATCTCTAGAATATGATATTCAGAGAGGTAGGGCTTGCAGCTACTAGCATTGCTTTGATCTGATGCTTTTCTACACGCGAAACGGAAAAGCAGGCATAGCTTGGCTTATCTTTGGGAATTATGGTTTGACTCTAGGCCTTAGATTTGTATTTCTTTGCTTTGGCGTAGGGAATGCCTTCTTGCCTACCTTGTCCCAAGAACCACGCCTGCCCAACACCTCTTGAAAAGGTTCCCTGTGAAAGGCCGACGCAGTTCGCACCCATGGGGCAGCAAATGTGCAGGCCTTGCCCCAGAGGTACGTAAGCTGGCTTACTGGCTAGGTAGCTGCCCAGCTAGCTGACCACAATCAACCTTGGGTGTAGGCTGTTGAAATACCGCTCGAAGCTGTTTCTCTCAATAGATGTATCTAATTGAGCAGACTTAGCAGATAATCTTGTTCCATTTCTGTCGGCAATATCCTTCTAGAGAGCTGAGTTGTACAGTCGCTGCCGCTCGTTTGGGCTGTTTACGCTCGTTTCTCAAACCTTCTTCCTTCATATGTTGAGCTCCGCCTCCCTCTACTTTGTCCCTGGTTTAATGCACTGGAAAGGGGGAAATACACCACTGTAATTTTGTGCCTCGGGGGCGTTGAATGCTGAGCTTTTCAGAATTTCACTGTAAAGAAGAAGACCCCAAGGCATGCAAGCCCGGGTATACTTCGCTGGAAGGCGCCGGAGTCTGCTCAAAAGCGGAGCCGCTGGCGGAGAGCCTGCTGGACTTGCAGATTCGCGAAAAGTGCGCTGTCCTCGGATACTCCAGCTTCGACAGCTTGAGCCTGTTTTGTTTAGGGTTTAGGTCTTAGAGCTAAACTAGTTAGAGCTGAGCATTTAGAGTCTAGCGTACATAATTCTGCAGCGTCCAATGGGGTTTTATGTCTTTTTAGTTAGCAACTTTCGCATGTCGCGTCTTTCCGCTAGCAGGAACTGTATTTTTGTGACGGCAAGTTTCATATGCGCATTTGGGCATATGCGCATTTGGGCATGTATTTCTAGGTGTGCTTCTGATTGTGTGCATGGTTATGCTAGCGGTCACAAACCGCGTAGCGTTTAGAGTCGATGGTCGGGGGGATGTGGTTCCTTCTTGTGCAGCATCGGTCCGCGTGCAGACCCGATGTGCCCCGAAGGAACCTACAACCAAGGAACTGGCTGCTCCGGATATGGCCCCTTAGGGTACTGTGCAAAAGGCAGATGCTTCCAGTGCGAAAAAGGGACCCTCTGTCCTCCTGGGGCGTCAGCCCCAATACCGCTACCGGAGGGTGAGCAATCACAGAATGTCTAGATTCACTGCATATTACTTATCGCCAACGCATATTGAACGGATTGGGAGTAGTATATAATATCTATACTCTATATGCATATATATGGTACTTTGGCGCGTTTATCTAGTTATAAGGACGAGGGCTCTTCACCGCCATTCCACTAACAAGTCCAGCGACGTGTGAGCAGAGTTAGACCCTTCTTAAACCATAAACTACCAGTCGTTGACAGCGGTTGCCTTGGCCCTCCATGTTCTGTTCTAGGTTACTTCAGCGTCTCCGCAAATATAATGTCTCTTCATCAAGCCTCTGAATGCCCCCGAGGCACATACTGCCCAGAGGGATCGACTACTGTGCAGCTCTGCTCAACTGAAGATATATGCTTGGGGGGAGGGACACCTAGGCTAAGATGTCCCCTCGGAACCATAAGAGGCACCCCAACGGATCAAGGCAAGTCCGGTGGCTTGAACTGCTTTTGCTTGCCTTGATTGCCTTGCTTCGGAAGCTAACCTTTCGTTGAGAGGCAAGGGATCCGTTATTCAGAAGCCGTGAAGCCCCGATTGCACTTTTTGAAGTCATGTTTAAAGATGCGCCCAGGAAAATGCGTGCGTTTCTGTGCAGCTGCATACGATCTGTCCACTTGCATTACCTGCCCCATGGGTTACTACTGTCCCGATTCATCAAAGGCAATACCATGTCCCTTGGGAACCTTCAGCAAGACAGATGCAGCCATCTCGGTTGATTCGTGCATCATCTTCCCCCCAGGCTTCATGCCGGTACAAGCAGCCGAGACCCTGGTGCTACGAAGGAGGTTCGCTACGATTTCATATTTGCGTTCACACTGGCACCGGAGTTGATATACATCTCTGTGGCTGTTCTCACCAGAGCTTGCCTACCGGTTCTGGAGAATGTACTAGCACTTCGGTCCGTTATCAAATCTAGTGTGTGCAGCACCTTTGGAGATGCAAAGTGGTTGATCGGAAGGCTTTGCGCTGCTACTACGGTTGCGGTTGCCCTCTTTGTGCTTCTTAGAAACATTTCGCACAAACCCTACACCTGGAAAGGAAGGGAGCTGTCGTGCCCCCCAGGCCACATCAGTCGGTTTCAGACCGGGACCTCCACCCTACACTGCGAGATATGCCATCCACGCATAGTGAGTCGCACCTGCGGTGCATTGCATGTTCCGCCCGCAACAGCTAGCTTTCAGCACTTTGAAGTTCTTATTTGAGTATAACCAGCTCCTTCTTCCACGCGGCGAAGGCACTTGCTGCCAGGATTAGTTTGAGCCGAAATGTCACGGGTTCGAATCACCGGTAACAGTAATCCTATTATTAATATATATCCGTTGTATACTGTTTTGCAGTGCATTTACTACATCCTGTAATGTTTGTGGGGGTGCTGGGGGTTCCTCAAAAAGACACACATCTGCCAATGTGCAACAAAACATCTGCAACTTCGATTCTCGCAGGCATTATCCACCTGTTGCATTCACAGTGTGCCGCAATTCGGCCGGCCACTACATGAGCTGTGCTAATGAAAGCAGCACATTCCTGAATTTTGCTTGCGCCCTGTGTCCCTGGAACTACTCGGTAGAGTTGCTGTGCCGTTGCTTTCCCATTCAGAGTTGTGATAGCGAGACAAATCAATACAAGAGGTGCCCTGCAGGATACTACTGTCCTACCGGTCAGTTTTGCTCAACAGATCGGCGAGGGAATTCGAACACTGTTAATTTAAACTAATACCGCTATAGCCTGTATGTTTCACGTTGTCTATGTTGAATCAACTTTGGAATCCGTTCCCCAGGTACAATAGTAGGCAAGGAAAGGCCGTGTCCACCTGGGACTTACTCCAATGTTCCCGCACTTGCGGATGCTGGAGAGTGCCTTTCCTGTCTTCCGGGCTACTACTGTCCGAAAGCATCAACAGATCAGATACCATGCCCCAGGGGTTCGTACTGTCCCAAGCGGACAGAGTCCCCTGACCACCACCCGTGTCCAGGAGGCACCTACAACCCCAACACCATGGCTATCGTAAGCAAGTCGTCTCCTGCTGCTTAAGGGTGCGACGTCTTGTAGAAGTGTCCGACGTCGTGTATATCCACCCCGTGGTGCAGTGCTCAAATGCCTGCAGGACGTTATGCAGTGCCTGCCCTGTCCAGCAGGGAAATACTGCCCCCAAGGTTCCTCTACGCCCCTAGACTGTCCTGCAGGTGATTCCGCTCTGAAGAGTCAATTCCCGATAAGCACACAGTAATGAATGTGCAGTGGCGTCTAGAGACGAAGAGTGCACAACCGCATTTCTTTGTCTCCTTTCACTCTCCCTCACGATCCATTTGAGTCCTGTGTACTTAGGCACGTACAGCGATGGCTACGGCACCAAGTATCCCGGTCCAGGAGACCATCCCTCAATGTGTAAGAGGTGCCCGTCGGGCTACAGCTGCTCCGGCGGGGTGCGAACAGCCTGTGGGCCGGGCTACACATCTAAAGAAGGAGACGCAACATGTATGAAGTGCCCCAAGGCAAGCCGTACAACAGTTTAGCAAGCCAACAGTTAATGAGTTATTGTTAGAATTAAGACGAGTATTCTTCTCCCTCCACCGTGATAACAGACCCCAAGGGCACTCCCCTACTGCCGCCTTGTGCCTTAGGGCTCATACTGTCCACTAGATGTCACGACGTACGATATGCTGTCGAATTATCGCTGCAGCGCCGGAATGCTGTGCGACCAAGAAGGGTGGGGTAAGTGGATACTGCGGCAGTCTCGTCCCAGAGCGTCTTATCCCTTTGTCTGTCACTGAAGTGGCATTTCCGAGTACTTGTGTTTTGCTGCAGCTAACCTGTCACAGAGTACGAAGTGTCCCCAAGGCCACTACTGTCCACACGGAGCGGCAAAAGCAATCCCCTGTCCAGGCGGGACGTACAATCCTTTGGTGGGGCGTACGGGCGTCTCGGACTGCATGATATCCAAGGCGGGGACTTACGCCATAGAAGGCACGATATCTGCCAATGGCACTGGCCCGTGCCAACAGGTTAGTTCTAGGCGGACGATGAGATACCCCGGAAATCGGTACACACGTGAGCTTCCGTCTCTGCAGATATCCTTTATGTGTGGAAACCTTGTAAATCCACAGGGTTATTTCTGTCCACCGGGGTCATCCAAGCCTAATCAGGTCGCCTGCCCTGCTCAGTAAGAAGCGATTGATCTGCTGTACACGATACTAGCATGGCGCTGATGTCTGACTCCTGTTAGTGATAGGCTGGCATAGCACAAGTGACTCTACATAAGGGCTGCACAACTCAGAGCTTATGAGGAGTTACCTCTTGGGAGTTTCTTCGGGACTCCGCCTGTGTATTTTACGAGCAGAACATACAATCCGAAAACCGGGGGGAGATCGGCGAACGACTGCATACCGTGCCCAGCTGGAAAGTACTGTGGCACTGCGGTAGTTCAACCCAAAGAATGCCCACCAGGGAATTATTGCCCCGTGGGGACTTCTGAGCCAAGAGTCTGCCCAAAAGGGACTGTCCGGTGAGCAAGCGTCCCCGGTACATTAGGTGCCACGGAGGGAACCAAGGAGGTTGTTCAGAAAAGCCTTCAGTACTCGAACGTGTATGCAGGGATTCGACGGGAGCGCAATCCGAACAAGACTGCAAGCCTTGCCCTGCAGGGTATTACTGTGAAACTCCGGGGCTTTCCGCACCGACAGGGCCATGCGCTGCTGGCACACTCTGTCTGGAAAGAGCCACCAACCCTGCTCCTCGAGACGGCCTGACAGGTGAGTGTAGAGATTTGCCAATACACGAATGGGAATTTTCCTAGTTTGCGCATAGGCCACCAAACACCTGGTGGTTTTGAACAGAGCTTCGCATGCCGTATGCCTTGGTTTGAATCTCTTATCGCGTAGAGGGTTCGTGGTACAGCAAAGCATGCCCAGCCTACATATGCGTAGCTTGCATCTCAAACTGCATATCGAAGCACTGCATCAGATCTTAACAGCATGGCATTGGTGTAAAGGGAGCCCGTTGCCGCAGTGATAGCAACTGAAAGCTTGTAAGTGCTGGTTGCATCCATTGCTCAACCCAAACCTGCCTGAGCGACCGCACCCACGACGCTCTCTTGAGACGGCAGACCTCGCATTGGTATCTCGAGAGAGTGCATGGCTCACCACCATGTTCAGAGGGTGGCAAGCTGCAGTATCGACCCCCATAAAGTTTCTGGCAACTCTTTGCGTTTCGCCACCCTGAGGTTACTAATGATAGGCTACGATTGAACCTTTATTCAGTCGGAAAATATGAATGCCCGGGTTTCCCTCAGCAAACTCTTGTAGTTGGCAATTTGAGTGGCAAGCTCTTAGAAGTCCATTTTTCCTTGCTCTCTCTTATCCAGTGCACGAGGGAATTTCCACGGCGAGGGTACCATGCAGGTCACTGTTTTCACTACAATAAATGCCGTGCTTTGCCTGACAATGAGTTTTACGGTGATTGTGTACTTCGATTCTGGAGCCAGCGGTTTTGGAGTGTCAACCAGCACCCTGGCTGCATGCACATTCACACGTGCTCATGAGTGCTCCGCTTCCCTTTCAGGTGTCGTCTGCCCCTCGTTCGGCTACTGCGGCGAAGGAGCGACGAAACTTCAAGCATGTGCAGATGGCCAGTTCAATCCATACGAAGGTGGTACATCAGCCACTGACTGCAGGAAATGTTTTCCCGGTTCCTACTGCACTGTTGTCAACGGGCAACCTGTTGTGGGGCCGTGCAAGGCTGGGTACTACTGCCAAGAAGGCTCGAGCAGCCCCCAAGGTACAATCGCCCCACTTGGAACGTATGCCCCTGAGGGAAGTGCCATTGCGCGTCATTGCAAGCCGGGAACGCATGCTGATCAACAAGGAATGACAGCTTGCCGCCCCTGCCCTGCTGGATATTATTGTGACGAAGCGGTGAGCTGAGCCGTTAGACCCCGAGGCGCTACAAAGTTCGTGACCTCCATTTGCAAGCTAAAGCATCTCTAAAAGCTAGAGATATTACACGACCATAGGGGTACAGAGCCTTAATGTTTGATTAGGGCATGGGCACGCTAACTCTGCACCAAAAGGATTGTGGGGTAGGTATGTACTGTGAAGAGGGCTCAATAACCCACAAGAATTGCCCAACCGGTACTTACAACCCCAAGACACACGCGACGAGCATCGATGACTGCCTGCCGTGCCCCGCGGGAAAATATTGCCAAACGGAAGAGCTGGAAAACCCCACAGGAAATTGCGCTGCCGGCTACTACTGTGCTGCGAGGAGTACAAGCATCGCACCCCTTGTAAGAGGTTCCCTTGTCATATGTACTACCAACAAGAGTCGATAGTAGTTACGGCAGCAACGGCAGCTCAGCAGCTCATTGTCGTGGATGCGTTACCTCGTTCTCCTTCCAACACCAAAATACATGTTCTCGTACTCTCTATTTTTGTGCAGGAAACGGATTCCTTCGGGAATGGGCCATGTCCAGCTGGCTCATATTGCCCTGAGGGAACACCAAACCCTGTTGCGTGCCCTGTCGGCACATATCAGCCGTCAACGCGTGCCTCCAGCCAGAATGATTGCATCAAATGCAAAGCAGGCTGGTACGTTTTCATTTCGTAGCAAGCATTCGCCACTGCAATTCGAAATCAAGTATTGAGTGGGAAAAGGTTTCACAGTGACTGCTTAAGCATACACCAACTCATTTCCGTTCCCCATCCACGTGCAAGTCTCCTGGGTAAGCAACATGAGTATCGCTTTTTGCAGGTACTGTGAGAACACAGGCCTTGCCCAGCCAAACGCCAAGTGTTCACCGGGGTATTTCTGTGAGGAAGGTAAGGTGCATGCGGGATACGTTTCCGGTTGTTGGCTGAGGATCTAATCTCTGTGCACTTCACGCGCTCTTCACAGCCTACGGATATTCAGGCACAGCATGCCTGGGTCAAATGCCAGTGCGGCCACCCTTGTGTGCTGTGTGGAAGGATCGACTCAAGCGGAACCACAGGCAAACAAATGTCGTGTAGGGCATATGTGTCCAATGGGTTCAAGCTTTGAAATCCCGTGCCGCCCGGTGAGTATAAAAGACTGCCCTTGTTCCAGTTGGTTTAGGAGATCCACTTACAGAGTCTCCGACTAGAAGTAGCTGTTCCAGCATACCGTTGTCTGTCTGAATCAAAGGGAACCTACCAAGATATGCCAGGCAGCACATTCTGCAACCCATGTGCTGGGGGGTACTACTGCCCCATGGGTGCTGAAGTGAGTTTCGACAAAAAATATATTTGTCCAAAGGGATCTTTCTGCCCTAGAGGGTCAAAGCATGCAAAGGAATACCTATGTCCTCCAGGTGGGCAGACGTTCGACGAGAGCTAATATGCTGCTCGCGGTAAGTACACTATACAAGTTACAAGCTGTTTCTTTGCGTTTTTACGCTTCTACGCTTAGGCTTCTACAATCCAAAAGAAGGAATTTCATCAGTACTCAACTGTTTGCCCTGTCCTCCTGGTAAATACTGCGGCAGTGCAGGCCTCAGTGACCCATCCGGAGACTGTGCAGCGGGCTTCTATTGTTCCAGTGGGGCACGCTATCCTAACGAAGTGCTTAGCGGTACGCCTAAACAAGTGCCACCTCCAGTGTTAATTCAGGGAGATTTACATCACGATAGGAACAGTTACCCTAGACGAGGTGGTCAGCAAGCAAACATGATGTGACGCAGCATGTGTGTACGAGTCGGGAGTTTTGGGCAAGGGAACGGGGAACTGCAGTTCACGCATTGATCCCGTTTCTACAAAGGAAGAAGCAGAAGATGTATGCAAGACGATAGAAGGATGTGTTGGGATCGAAGAGAAGGAGTCTTCTTTCTACATCAGGTCCTTGCTCTTTCAAGCTGCTACTATTGGTTGCTGAGTGCCTAAGGAGCTCGCAGACTAAAGTCTTTGAAGTATTCGTGATAGGCGTCAGTGCCTACTGTACAGACCACTATCCAGTAGCAAGCATTCTATATGTATTTGCAGATGCGGGAACGTGGAGGCCCCAGATGAAGGCATTGAGAGCATATTCTATCCAAAGCTGTGTGTCGAGGCAGGTCTCTGCCCAGTCGGACACATCTGCCCCAAAGGGACGGGTACTCCGCAAAAGTGTCCCGTTGGAGAATATTGCGCGTCCATGGGGCTTTCAGCGTCCTCAGGGCAATGCCAAGAAGGATTCTTCTGTGATGAAGGTTAGGGGGAGCTCTTCAACTGGCAATTTGCTTTGTGGATCCCTAAGCGAGACGCTGTTTGGCATCTCTTGCACTGTACCGTTCCTCCTAGGTCATGTTGAGCATAAATGAGGGCCGTGTGGGATTGATGCTGCTCACGCAGGTTCACAGGAGCCTTCCAACTCAGCGAATGCATGCCCCCCTGGGCATTACTGTCCAGCAGGTACAAAGTCAAAACTCCAGTGCCCCGCGGGAAAGTACCTCCCTGCATCGTAAGCTGCCTGACCTACCTACGGCACAGCAATATAAGCGTTATCCTGCCATCAAATGCTCATCCTCCACTGGCTGACGCTTAACGAATCACGACCCCTGGCATTTTCAGAAGTAAACGACCACGAGAACTCTCACTCAGAAGCTAAATTATACTTCATCTTGTTGCATGCAATGAAGTTTGTGAACAGGGGTGCGTGGGACGTGTCACAGTGCCAAGAGTGTCCTCCCGGCCAATTCTGTTCACTCCCTGGGCTTTCAGCCCCTTCAGGGTACTGCAGCGCCGGTGAGAAGTATGCACAGCTGCTCAAGAGCAACAGAAGGCGCAAGAGTTTGCGCTTTTTACCCCGGCATGTTGGCTCATTCAATCAAACACGCATCTGAGTATTCTATCTGGTTCGCTGGCAGGCTTCTTCTGCCGCGGAGGGAGCACAACCCCAGTTGATCCTCAAAATGTTTGCCCTGAAGGGCATTACTGCCCCGAAGGGTCCGCTGAAGGTATTCCTTGCAGCGGAGGCACATACCAGCCGCAGAGCGGTGCAACATCGTGCCTCACCTGTCCACAAGGTATGCTGGCTGCCGCTGCAGCATTTCAGCGTTTGGCGAGCAGACTGAAACGTACAGTGCTGAGCTTGTCTCAGTTGGAACGCACGTCTCAGTCTGTTCGCCACTGTTTTAAACAGGTTCTTACTGCACAGTTGGATCAACAGTGCCTGAACCATGTCCAATTGGGTTCTATTGTCCCCCTGGTACTCAACATCAGTTTCAATACCCCTGTCCACAAGGGACATTTGGTAAAGTCGAGGGTGCAACGTCCATAGAGGGCTGCCAGCTTTGCGGAGGAGGCCAAATGTGCAGCACACCAGGAACAGGAACAACAGGAAGCAACGCTATGGCAAACTGCCCTGCAGGTCGGCAATGTGCTGCTGAGATTCATAGCTGTTTCGACACCGTCGAGAAAACGTTCAGCTTAGTTGTAGAGTCATGGCACACCCTTTTCCTTGGCGCTGTATCATATGGAGCAGATAACGTGCTACTGGATACCTTTCTCGGCTTGGCCGATTCATGTTAGACGGAATTGACCCGCCTTCGGTCCATTGTTCCTGTTCTCGCCTGTAGGATTCTACTGCCCTGAAGGAGCAGGAGTTGCCACCCCTACGGCCTGCAGCTATGGCGAGTACTGTCCTGAGAAATCTACTGCACCAACGCCTTGCCCAACCGGCTTTTACTGTGCAAGCGAGGCTCTTGAGTGGCCGACTGGCAGGTGTCGTGGAGGCTACGTCTGCAAGATGAGGGCAGCAACGCATAGCCCCGAGACTGCAACTTCTGGGAGCGTCTGCATCGAGAACTCTCAAGGATATCCGTGTCCTCCAGGATATTACTGCCAAAGTGGTACGCGGCATCGTTGTTGGAGGTTCGAGCTCTTCAAGCAGAGCTGTTCCTCTTCGCCAGATCCCAGTCGGTGCACTCTAGTGCAAGCAAAGGCCCTTCCTGGATCATACTAATTTAAGTCTTTTTATTTATTCAACAATGATGCCTTGTCTTGCGCACCAGGCCCCCTAGTTGACACATATGCTGGGACTGGCAATGCAGGGGCCACTGGTAATGGAGGACCAGCAAAGGAGGCAACTTTCAACAGTCTAAAAGGAATAGCAGTGAACCTCGCCAGAGGCGAACTGGTGATAGCAGATGCTGTTGGAGGGCGCATCAGCACCATCCATCTAAGCACAGGTAATCATCATTTCATCATCATCACTATCATCGAACGAATTTCTGTGTGGCAATGAAACCCATCGAGGAGGGAAGTGTGCAAGAACTCAATCATCCGCACAAAACTACCCAACGCTTTTATAGAAATTTCAGAACACTATAGTGACGTGTAATGCGACTCTCTGCTACGCCGTTTTACAGGCATCCTTACTGACATATCAACAGTACAAAACACACTAGAAGGCCTAGCAGTATCTAATGATGGGAATATACTTTATATATCGCTTTCTGGTGGGTCTATCCACATGCAGCAGGGCGGTTTTAATGGAGTAGTACTTGAATACCAGATTGCGTACAAAAGCAGCACAGTCAGCGTACGTCGCGTTCTCCGTTTTGGGCAGCAAATGAGCATATGGATAACCGTTTCTGCTCAACAGATGTTGGGAAGGTCGTTGCATTAAATTTGAACGACAAGACCCAAGGCGACGTCGTAACTGGCCTGTCCACACCGTCGGGATTGTGTCTTTCGCTCGACGGCGAGACCCTTTACGTTGCAGAAGCAGGTGCAGGCAAAATATCTGCCATTAACTTGACTACAAAAGCCTCAACTCCTGTTGTAGGAGACGGCGCAACCGGTACGTCCCTCGCACGCACGCGGAGAGACCAAATTAGCAATTAGCTGCTGTGGGTGTGTGCCAGTTGCGCGTCACTGCATTTTGTTAATGTCAACAAACCATGTATTCCAGAGCTTCACTAGGTGCTACGGTGTTTCCCAACAAACAAAAAAGTCCATACAATGCTTTCCCTCCGGTTTTGCTCACAGACCTACCTCACTGTGTCTCGTTCCCCCACTTCTTGGGCCCTCAATAGGGGCTGCTTCCCCAGTTAACCAAAACCAACCAGAAGATGCTTAGGTTATATGTAAAAAGTTGTTGATGTTTGCAGCAAGTATAACGCTGAGCAATCCACGGGCCGTCGCACTTTCTCCAAACGGACAAATTTACGTCGCAGACACCGGGAACTCCAGAGTGCGTTCGATTGGAGCTGCTTGAGCCAAACACTGGGTAACCTGCATAGGCTTTAGGCAGCGAAAAGTGTAAGTGGCTGTCTTTTCCCAGCTGTTTGCATTTTGTAGATCGTCTGGGCCCAAGGTTCTGAGGCGGATCAAGTGGAAATTCTCCCACCACCCATACGTACCGTAAAGGACTCGGAACTTGAGTATAAGCTCGGGAATATCACTTCCATGGCTTACGGGAAGCTAGCTAATGTAAGAACGTATCTCCGTGGAAAGCAACTCTTCCTACTCTGAGAAATCTGCTCGTTTCTCAGTTTGAGCGAAACCCAAAGATTTCGAGCCTGTGTTAATTCCTGAGTCTGCAGCCAACATTGTTTCTAGCCGACTCCACAAAGCACATGTAAGATCTGACAATCGAGAACTCGTCGCCTTCCATGAGCTTGCGTGCCTGGCCTCTACTGTGCGTGTACGAATGCCGTTGCTTGCACGGGTACTCGTTTGCCCTGTCCGTGGCATGAATGGAAAACAGTCTCGCGGGAGGGGCTTGCCGACGTTTGCGGCATTTGTAGGGTTTGGAAGCTGGACTTGCAAACTCACCATTTAGAACAAATATTGGGAACCGGAAGTTCAGGCTTCAGTGGAGACGGACGAATTATTCCAGCCCCTGAATCCAAAATCAATACTCCCACAGGTGTTGCAATCCCGGATCAGGTACTGTCCCTGGGTCCACGAGACCGTTGCACTAACAGCTGGTCAGATACCCGAAGCGGAGAGGGACCGCGACGCAGTTAGCTTGTTCTGTCGAATACCAGGGACAGAAAACATTGCAGCGATTTCCCCGTTACCACGCTCATTTTCTGTCTGTACCTCAGTTTGGGGGACCAGCTACCACGGTGTACGTCCTGGACAGTGGAAACAAAAGGGTTCGAAAAGTATTTTTATCTCCAGCGGACAGGGGTGAAAGCTCAACGGAGGTTCCCTGTCCGGATGGCACGTTTTCAAACGGCGAAGGGGGCTCCACCGAGGAAGATTGCATACTGTGTCCAGCTGGTCAGCCTGCAAGCACTGCAAGCACCCGTTGGTTTTCGAAATATGCGCCGCAGCTGGTTGCTCCTTGCTCTATTTAAATCCATCTAGTGTGCAAAAATGTTCTTTTCGGATGCACATAATTACAGTAATGCTGTAACACATCAGCTTGTGAGCCGGATTCAACTGTACCTGTGGTTTGTTGTTTTCAGGGTATGCGTGTCAGGGACAAGGACAGCCTGAGGTAACTGGGCGATGCTCTGATGGGTATTATTGCCCAGAAGGCAGTACAAAAACTAATGCAGTGGCATGTCCTCCCGGTCACTTTTGCAAGGCACTGGAAAGTAAGAACGTGCTGCAGCAGCGGCATCATCATCAGCAGCAGCAGCATATGCTGAGAGCTTTTGTCAAAGGGCTCCGGCGCAACATCTGACAAGTGACTACTCGTAGCCCGAGGAGAGGCAGGAAAACAATGTAAATGGGTACGCATGCGCAGGTGTATTTACCAATGTAGCTCTCGATGGAGTTGTGGAACTAACAATTCCTGGAGATTACGTTGGAAGCGGCACTCCTGAGAAAGTAACAAATGGTGAAACTGGCTTAGGCACTGGTTGGGTTTCAAAAAACACTTCCACCGGTGGCCACGGTTTGACAGTCGATTTTGGCGACTTATTCTTTATCAACAAAGTCACCCTAATTTCCGGAACTGCACGGGGGGATAATGTAAGCCAAGTCTCTCCCCCCTCCCGGTATTAGAGGGACTAATTTCTGTCCCTTCGAGGCTCCCTGTCTCCTGCAGCCCATTTCGTTGATGGGTACGGTGGTCATTGAGAATATCTTCAGGTGCAAAGCTTGCAACTTGTGCCTGCTCTAGCCTCTCGTTTTTCCCTGCAGATCCTCTCTTCATTTTCAGTGCATTTCTTCCACTCGGCTTCATCTACCTACGTTGAGCTATTTTCTGTGTCATCCAACAAGGAATCTACGTACTCTTTCAGTTTCGGAGAGGTGGCCACCAGGAAGCTCATGCTCTCAACAACGGATTCCCAAGTCTACCTTTCAGAACTTGAGGTTTCGGGGACTAGTTCACCTGGTGAGTAGCCTGTCTTCTGTTGGAGATGAGATGCACACCTTGTTGCGGCATTTAATGCAGGAAGATCCCCCTTCTCGATAATTTGTGATTGTGGCGCATGCAACGTGCTTGCCGCTCGTTATTCTGTAGGCCCCGCCGCTCCGACACCTTGTCCTAAGGGCTGGTATCAGGACTTGAAGGGTCAAGTGGCATGCAAGATATGTCCCGATGGATATTTCTGCACGGACAGCACAGCTGCACCAACCAAGTGTCATGCCGGTTACTACTGCCCCAAAGGGTCATACAATGGATACGAAAACCCATGCCCCCTTGGCACGTACAAGGATACAGAAGGTGCCAAAACCGTGTCAGAATGCTTGCCTTGCCCAACTGGGAAGTACTGTGGCTCCCGCGGCCTCACAACTCCAACAGGACCATGTTTTGCAGTGAGTTTTCCTCCATCCATGATCCACTTGAATCGGTAACGCCACAGGCAAACCAGTATGGTAGGCACTTGGCTTGTACTAGCACACCATTGTACTTATTATCTTGCAACTGCACAGGGGTTTTACTGCAAGGGAGGTGCGTGGTCACCTGCTCCTCACCCTGAGGAAAAAAATCCAGACGGAATTCCCGGGTCAGCAGGTAGCCTCTGCCCGATTGGCTACTACTGCACAGAAGGAACAGAATCTCCAGAAGCCTGCAGAGAGTAAGAACAAACCTGGTAGCACTTTCATGCTAGTAATGTGAGGCATCAATATGACGGGAAGCAATTGTTCCTTCCCGGCTGCCACCTGGAGCAAGCACTGCAGTGCCACTTGAATTTGCCACTGGGTCTCAGGGGAACAAGTTCATCGATTGATGGAGGCAAGGATTCCAACGACTGTCTGCAGTGCCAGCCTGGGAAATATTGTTCAAGCTCGATGGGGACTGGACCCTGCGCGGAGGGTTATTACTGCACGGGAGGTAGCACAACCCCTACTCCAACAGGTGGTAATGGAGGAAACATGTGCCCAGCCGGCAGCTTTTGCCCAGAAGGATCATATGTTGCTCAGGTACTAATTTTACACGGCTCTGAAAAGCAGCATTTGCTGCTTGCTGTCACTACTCCGCATCTAGTGTCATACTGCACCTCTTGTGCCTTTGGTGTTCTACCTAGCTCTGCCCTCCAGGTACATACAGTGAGGCAGGAAGAGGAGAGTGCACTCCTTGTACTGTTGGATGGAAATGCTCAAAGTCTGGGCTGGCAGCTCCAGAAGGTCCCTGCCCAACAGGTCATGCATGCGTCGAAGGGACAATATTCCCCGTGCCCTGTCCAGTGGGAACGTTTGCTGCCAGCCAAGGCAGCTCCTCATGCGAGCCTTGCTCTGGTAAGTAAGAAAGTGGGATATGCCCCCGAACGATGTTCGAAGCCGGAATTACGCTTAATCAGGGAAAGCTCAGGTGCACATAACACAACTAGGAGCAAATTTCTGTGGCCTCCTTCAGGTGGGTTCGTTTGCGACGATGCTGCGCTAGCGCGTCCCTCTGCAATATGCCCTAGTGGCTTTGTTTGTGCCAGGGGAGCTCGCACTGACTTGCTACCCTTACAGGTGTTTGGAGATGGTACCGATGACTACGGGCTGTGCCCTGTTGGCCACTTTTGCCCCCCTGGGTCTGCTACACCGACACCTTGTACTCGCGGAACTTTTCAGGTGCGATTGTTCCCTCAATGCTTTGATTGTCTGTCTTCTAATCTGAGAATCTCAAATAGCTCATTTTCGAAGCTGTTCCCACGTTTTGTTTATTGCTTCGGCATAGGATGCAGTTGGAGCAGTAAACTGCAAAGCATGTAGTCCAGGATATGCATGCACCGAAGAAGGCCTCATAACACCACGGACACCCTGCGACGCCGGGTATTATTGCTTAAAAGGAGCCGAAACATCTCGCCCTACGGATGGACTATCGGGCGGAAAGTGCCCGGCTGGGTGGCATTGCCCGTCTGGCAGCATTAAGCCCAGAGCATGCTCTCCCGGACAGTATACGTCAGAGCCTGGACAGGCGAAATGCAAGCCATGCCCTGCTGGGTTCGAATGCCATTTGTTGAGCTCCACCCCAACAACCTGTCCTGAGGGGTTGGTGAGGTCAATGAGGAACCTTTACTCAGATGCTTGGTAGAATTGAACAACTTCGTGCAACTCTGAGTCAGCAAGCTCCCTTCATAGGAACCCACTGACATATTTTTGTCCGTTTTATGTGTATGCGCGTGTCGATGTAAACGGTGGCCATATATGGGTCAACGCTGCAATTATACAGCGCAAACGGCTCCACGGCCATTCTCTCCAACACATATGGTGCTTCCCACGTAGGTTTGCCCCGAAGGAACGATGAAGGGAAGTCATTGCCCTTACGGCGCCTATAAAACGCTGAGCGACTCTACTGATCTGGCAGTTGCCTGCGCCCCTTGTCCACGCGGGAAGTACTGCCGTGCAGGGGTCATTGCGGGCAACTGTAGCGCTGGGTAAGCTGACGTAGCCTTACTCGACTTTCTGCTTCGTGTTGTGAATGCGATATACCGGAGGGATATGTGTTGTTCGGTGGCCTTCTCTGTTGAGCACATTTCAGCTTTTTGTGCGGCCTGGGTAACTCCGTGCCTAACCCCGACTACTCAAAGTTTTCCAGGGAACCCTACATCCCTGCTAAAGTACAAGTGGCAGGCGATGGGATTGTGTTAACTGAAGCGAATTGGGAAAAGGTTCTAAGCCAGGCGTACGGAGGAATTCCTTGCCCGTCGGGATACTACTGTTCAGAGGGAGCCGAGGAACCAAGTAGCTGCAATAGAGGTTCCTTTAGGCTAACAAAGGGAGGCCGCTGGCCATCGGACTGCTCACTATGCCCTGCAGGGTGAGGAGCAGGTTCACGTCTCATCCAGTCGTGGAAATCTAAACAGTGATTTCTTTAGGCGTTGCATGCCAGTTGATTGCAGAGTAACAGCCAGCAACAAGTTTCTTCCACCCATATAAATGCTACGAGCGAATTTTTTACCTAGCATTCCTGGCTTCAGCGTAGTAGTGGAGTGCAACTGAGCAGGTTCAACCTTCCTTGTGGCATGCAGTTACTATTGCCTTCCAACGGATGCACTTCCTGCACCATGTCCCAAAGGCCACTATTGCAGTCGTGGTTCCCAAACCCCGGCAGCATGTCCACAGGGATATTACAACCCCAAACAAGGGCAGTCGACTTCGGCGAGTTGCCTGTTATGCCCTGCTGGTGAGCCAGGTCTGATGCAGTGCCTCCTTTAGGAGAGAACAGGAGGTACTCAACCTTTCGCATCAACCCCTACACGAATTCTATGATGCTGCAAAAGTGTGCATCAGCATTAAACCTGTCCTAACTCCTCAGGAATGGTGTGCCCGGAAGAGGGAACGGGCGAGCTCTCAGATGAGAACACATGTCCACGAGGGCATTTCTGCTTGCAAGGATCATATAAAGCTATGCCGTGTTCCCCTGGATATCACAACCCTCAAAAAGGCTCACTCAACTCCTCTGCTTGCCAGCCTTGTCCAGGTGGGTGCCAGAGAGTATTGCAAACGGAGTGGCATACGCGGCGTGTATGCATGGGTTGAGTGTCCAACGTAACCGTGCCCATCTTCGTCGTGTTCCACAGGTGGGGTCTATTGTGGAGACCCAGGAACTCCAGACCTATCGGTTCCTTGTCCTGGAGGGCACTATTGTAGTGTCGAAAGTCCGGCGGCGATGCCGTGCCTCCCTGGCACTTACTGCCCACCTGGGTCGACAAATCCAATCCCGTGCCCTGGAGGTTCATTCTGCCCTATGATGTCATCTGAGCCTGAAGCCTGCCCTCAAGGTTTCTTTTGCCCTGATGGAGCAAAAGCTGCCTTTGCTTGCCCCGCTGGGAGTATGATGAATCCTTACGACATGTTAAGAAATTCCGAGCGAACCGCTTGTGTGCCGTGTGCAAAGGTGAGTTACACGTACACCGTGCTGCACCCACCGTACAGAGCAATGGTCGCTCAGGCATGACTTAAGGATTCGATAGAGGTGTTTCACAGATGCGACCTGTACTGAATTTCCCATGTGCTTTGGTTGCGGCACAGGGCACATACACCGACTCTGATGGGAGCCCAGAATGCATTCCTTGCCACCCTGGTTACGTCTGCCAAAAGGGCTGTAGTAGCAAGTACGCCAAACCCCACTCTTTTCAGTCACAGTTACTGAATTGCGAGAGCCGTTCGCCGCTGTGTTGAGTCGTTTGTACACCTAAGGTATCCGCAAAGCCTCGCTGGAGATGGAGGAGTCCCCTGCATGCCCGGTCACTATTGCCCTGAAGGTTCTTCTACCATGCTTCCGTGCCCAGTTGGTACATATAATCCAGATCCCGCAAAGGGAAGTCCCGATGACTGTCTAGAATGCCCGGTAAATTCACCTGCTCCGAGCTCCTGCTCATGCGGGATTCGCTTGAACGACTATCCTCTCGATTAACGGGTGTGTTCTGCGTGGCGGCTTGGGCCTTATTCTTGTGTTTCCAAGGGTGCAGTTCTGTTGACAGCACCCGTACGCATTGCGAATTGATTAGGTTGGTTCGTTCACAAACGCTGTGGGCCAAAGGAGCTGTATAGCTTGTGGTGGTAGCTCCTTCACTGAAGTTGGAACCTTCGAATGCAAGTGTATGGGAGCAAACAGGGTTTACCAGCCAAGTTCGGGGGCCTGCGTTTGCAAGACAGGTTACGAGCATGTTGTTTCAGGTAGCTTTCGTTCAACAGCTCTTTTTTCTCCCCGTTGTAGCATCTGCAGATTTGTGAACCGGGTGATATTCAGATCGTGTCTACGAGGGCATACTTTCTCCCAATATGCAACAAACTATGTCTATCTTTCCCTCGCCTAATGGTGCGTTGAGCTGTTTAGTTGTGTTACTTCAGGCAATGATCTATCGGACGAAGACAGCGCCGAGCCGTGCTCTCCAAGGGTAACTGTGGCGGTTAAGAGTGTTGAAATCCATGGGCAGATGGATTCCGACATTCGACAGTTTCCCTAGAATGAATGACCGTGGTTCGCTTTCCTCGTTGGGCTCCCGTTGTGCTCGCTCAGGAGTATCCCGTTTGCAGCGGAACCAGAGTGTACACACACACTGGTAGCTGCCAAGAGACGAGCCAAGTCTGTGAGGACTACTGTGGGCACAAGGGTGGCAAGTACACATCCGAGACCACCCTCTGCGAATGCGCTGGTCTGCCTGATATTGATGAAGTCTGTGATGAGGCCTGCAGAAGACAGCAGAAGGGCATTTCAATTGAAAACGGAAATCTGGTGGTGACAAATCAGGCAGACAGTATCGATTTAGCATTTGCTTTAGCCGATCTCAGCGGACGCTCTAATGTGCTGTTCGGCAACCTGGGCTGTTCAACAAGCAGCTGTCCAGCCGTACTGTACTCTGTTGCTGAAGGTTAGGGGACTCCACTGAGGCTACCTTAAAGCCCTGGTAACAGACAGTCTTTCATCCGATGCTCGTTGGTGGGGATGAGTCACTGGGGACGAGGCATTGCTGCTGGCAATGTTCTGTGAGCAGATGGCAGCACACATGGTTATTTCGGTGTTCCTGATAGCCTGCTGGACCTCATTGGCGAACAACTGAACTCAGCAGTGGGCAGCAGGCGAGCCGCAATTTCGAGCCCGCCAAGACAGTCTCAACCTATTATGATTCGGGCGGGCGCTCAAGTACCTTCTGTCGAGAGCCCCTTACTATGTATTCTCATAGGGACGTCCGTTTTGTGGAAGTTGGAGCCAGGAACGGAGCCCGTGTATCCCGTGCACGTGCACGATTCTCTGTATAACACAGATACGGAATTTGATGCCGGACAATTTAGGTATGTCTGCTGACCAACGGGGCAAAACTTATTTTCGGTCTAAAATCAGGGAAGTACAGTTCAGCAAAATGTATAACTAATAATCTTGCGCTTTTTTCCACAGAAACCTGAAGACTGAAATGGAATCTGGGGCGCCGCTAGTGCTTTTTGGTCACACATTTACAAACCCGGGGATCGTAGTCTTTGCAACAAACCGGAACTTAAACCGCATTGTCTTCGTAAAAGTCGTGAACGACAAAGCGGAATGCGGATCTATGGAACCCGCCTTGCCACACCCAGCAACCAAGAAATTTACCGCAGCGCTTTCCCTGGAGTTCCCGGAGATTGTCCGCTATGGAGCTCCTGACTGGTCAACGCTGTTAATAACATTTGGCATAATATTGCTTGTTGTACTTTGCTTGTTGCTGTTGCAATTTCCATTGCGCACTCACTACTGGACATTTGCACCGCCTCTTCAAGCCGAGAATGGCATTGATGTAAACGATGAAGAGTAGGCTTTTTCAGTCAGGTTTTTCGTCGCCAAGATCTATGGGCCCCTTTGCGCCGGTAGTAGTGTGTCACGGTAACAGACTATAAACATTAATTTGGTACTAGGCTTACCTTCTGCATGTTTTTCTGCCAGCATATAGACAAACCTTCCGGTGAATTCATTTGTTCAGGCAGCCAAACCGCCCTAACAAATTCCAGCCATCTGTACTTTGCTGTAGAGGAGCAGCGCCTGAGTCGGAGGCCGCAACGACATTCACTGACTTGGATCCTCGTGTTTTCCAGGCCGTGTATTGCAAGCTTCTTGAAACAATGAATATGCTGAAAGAGCAACTTGAGAACATGAGTTTGCAGCAGGACCAGCTTATCGAACTCGAACTCGACATGGCGGGTCCTTTACGGACATCGTTGTTCCCTATCCTAGCCGAGGCCTCCGAAAAAAAGGTAGCACTATGTAGTGATCTGATGTCATAGGCTGCATGTGGGACGTCCTCTCTAAAGGAGCTTCTTGTTCATTGTTTGCAGTATTTTATTCGTTCTTGTGTGCCCTAGTTTTGGAGCTCAGCCGACCGTTGAGACCACTGCTAAGAATGATCTTGCTAGTTACGTGTTTGCATTGATTTTAAAGTCAGAACACACGAGCACCACGACGCCCGCTGTGTGGGGTGGTGGATCTTCTCCAACAATTTAATTCGGAGCGGAATGCAGAAGCCGGGAGCTATTTGTAGTGCATTCGCAGGCATGGGTTGAAGTCGAAGATGCAGAATTAGGCGAAAAGCTGCTTGATATGAAAAGCATGATGCACCTTCGAAAAGGAGCATTTGAAGAAGCTGTCCGGAAAGCTTCTGAAGCCATGGCAGATGTCGAAGTGAGGCGGATTGCCCCCACTAGCAAGAAGCACTTGCAATGCTTCAGCTGTGCGCTCTTTGGAAAGTTAGATCTACACATTTCCAGAGAAATATACCGGTGATATTCACTGCGGTCGTATACACTTGGTTGTGGGTGCTTTTGCTAGAGCCAGACACTTGAGCAATCAAATGCTCCCACGCTATACGCAAGCCTGGACTCTCAAACAATTGAGACGACCATCCGTCAAGCGTCTGCAGGTTTCATCCAGATTGCAGGCCTTAACCCAGAATCATTTTCTGCCGCCCTTGGTGTAGAGGAAACAATTGCTACAACACAAGCACTAAGGCGCCTACAGGCAATGGAAGCAGCCACCCAGACGCTGAAGGAGCTAACGACGAAAGTCGATAGGCAAGATCCTAAAGCAGCCGAAGAATTGTTGACGACTTGCGTCTCTCGCATAAAGGAGAAACTTGAAGTAAATAGGTGGTGACACGCATTGCTACCCTTCTCTTCCCACCGTTATCGGAACAACTGAAGCATCGGTGGCACATGATACCGTAGCGAGGAAGGGTCGCCTCAGATTGGACACGAATTTTCTTGTACCTGGTGATGTTTGTTCAGGCAGGCGACTCCTGGTCTGTTAGCGACGATGTTCTCAAGTCACAGGCAAGGAAGTTCACTATTCAGGCTACAGGTCACCTGCACATTCGGCTCTGAATGCCAAAACGATTTCTTCACGTTTCACTTTTGCGACCAGGCAACATTGATTTCCGAGCGAATAGAGATTTGGGAAATGAGGCGCTCGATTGACGAGGCCATTGGAAGACTCATAGACCAAAGAAACTCAGCATTCACCCAGCAGGTCAGCGTTTCCCGTTGTTAACGGCATTTCGCCGAGAAACCTATTGTCCTAACTATATAATTCGCTTGCCATTATAATTTATTTCTCCCTTTAAATACCTTAGCAGCATGCACTATGCACTATCCTTTATTTCTCACCTTAAATACCTTAGCACTGGTACGCACTCTGCCAAGTTTACCCGACAACTAGTCGGTGTTTTGTAACGCCTCTTTGCGCGTCTCACAGCAACGTTACACGGATGATTCCCTACTGTGTAACCTAGCGGAATTCAGCAGGGCCGTCGCAGCCCTTCAGGAAGACATTTACAGCGAGTTTTGCAGTGCACGCAAAAGATTCGAAAAAGCGCTGTCTACAAAGAGGCTAACCGCGCTTCCTACAATCCAGAAACAGTTCACGGAGGCCGCTGAAAGCGTCTACAAGGTTGGGCCTCACTGACGAGCAAGCAACATCCATTTGCAGAAGTTGGCGCATGCCCTTTTCTCATCAAACTTGTTTCGTTTGTTCGACATCCATTGCTTGCTGCCCAGCTGCAATATACTTAGTTATCAAGGAAATGCCGTGCGCTGTGCTTTCTGACTGCGTCACCTGGAATTTCTGCATGCAGGAATTTGTACAGCATCAAACAGAAGCAAAGGCAGGACATCAGGCATCTATGGATTCCAAGACCACCGAATTGAGCGCATCCATCAAAGAGATGCTGTCACAGACGAGAAAGGCACTGGAAGAAACCAAGCGCGTGGGCCTTCCTAATCTAGACATTCACCCGCAGCTGATTGAGTGAGACATTGCACGAACCGTTATTTATTCGTCACGACTAAATCTGTTTGCGTTTGTGAGGCCCCAGGATATTATCAATGCTGAGCAGCTCAACTGGTCCAAGCGCGAAGCCATGGAAATCGAAATGCTGAAGGCATATCATTCTGCGCTTTCCCAAGCTAGACAGGGCCAACTAGCCTACCAGTGAGCAATATGCTTTCTTTGCCAAGACACTCTCAAAGTCTGTTATGTCCACTGAGCGCAGTGAAAAGGGACTGATGGGCAATTTGCCAACCCCTGTAGGCCAACATAATTCGCAAGGTGCATCACACAATATTGCAAGCCTCAACGTTCCTGCCGCAATGTCCTTCTATTTTCCCTGCGTTTGCTTCCAAAGGCAAGAGCTAGAGAGAACATTAATCGCTGAGAGAGCAAAAAATGAGTGTCTGATTCGTCTCTGTGTTGCGGACGAATCAGCTGAATATATATCAGAACAATGCAGGGTTGCTACGGAACAAGTATGTCTCGCTTCTCAAATTTCATGTGGAACTGCGGGGCTTATTTTCACAAAATATGTAGGAAGGAAGTCTATGATTTGAAATTAAGTGTGGCCTGTTTCTGTGCTCAGCAACTTGATGCTATATCATTTGAACAACGCAGTACACTTGCAGATTTAAAAGTTGCCATGGACAGCGAGTTCTCTCGTTCTCTTCGCCTCGCCAGAGATCGCTTGCGTATTTCAAGATCCCTTGCGCACGAAGAGCAAAAGATAGCAACGCTGCGGCATGATTTGAAATTTCATACTGTAGCAGACGAGCTCACCTGTCTTCTGAATGCTCAAACTAAGCTGGAAGAAAACAGAAATCAAGTTAGTGCCTATTGGTGGTTATCAAAACCAAAGGCGGAGGGAGCATAGCCATATTTTCACTATAGCTTTCACGTTTGCGCTGTGCTGTTCGTTGTGCCAACCTACAGAGCATTAAGCAGTTTCACCAGCGATTGATGCTGGAGCTGGAGGACTACATAAGAAAGTTGAAGGTAGGCGACCGTCAGAATTCAGCTTTGCGCGATGTTGGACTTTATTCGTGGCATATGAGCGTGGGATAATCGAGCAAGAATATGGGTCATTGCTTGCCGCTCATTCAAAGCCTTAGCCTTTTGCATTTTGCTTGTCCTGATAGGTTATCCTCGAAATACCAGATTCTTTTACCGTAGCTGTTGAGCTACAGCAATGCCTCGATGCACTTAACAGAAATATTCGGGCTGCCAGTCAAAGTCTTGCTCGCTCCTTAAATTCAGTTCATAACAATGCGTCAAACGTCATGCTTCAAGAGCTGAGAAATGTTAGAACTGCTCTCCTACGGGCTGAAGAACTGAAGGAAGAGGAAGTCGGGAGGCGCATTGAAGTCCTGGAAGAGCAGAAGCGGCAGTGGGTAATAGCTCAGTACTACCCATCTTGTGTCAAGAGGAGCATTCAACAGGAACAGCTTCCATTCCGTGCTACACAAGTTAGAAAGTAGGCCAGGGAAGTCTTGCATGTCAAGGAGTCAGTGTATATGTAAGCATGCACGGTTTCTGCTGTTTCTTTTGCTGTGCAGAAATCTTGAAGAAGACGAGGAACGAAGGGCTAACCTTAACAACACAGTTCCAGTGGAGGATCTCGAAGTAGAAACTGAAATTTCTGTGACCCAAGACAAGTTGGCAGTTGAAAGAATCAGGTTGCAGTTCATTGAAGACGAGCGAGACGCCCTGATAACCCAAATATCAGAGGTAACGCTATGCGCCAAACTCAAATATGAACATCGAGGAACATAAGTGGGCAATAATCACTGCGTGATGCGTGCTCGCATACATCCTTCGGGCAGTACATCCAAACTCTACGACCCACTCCGCGCAAAACAAGAAAGTGCGGTGCACTGCAGGCAAAGGCAGAAGCACTGTGTAAAGGAAGCGAGACGGAACTCCCGGAGGTCATCGACTCACTTAAAGTACGTGGTAGCTCGTATTTTTTCTGCGTATAGCCTGTCTCTTACGAAAACAACTTCGCTCTCTTGTTGGACCCCTTTCATGCAGAAGAAGTCCATGGCTCGTGTTGAGGAGATGAACGAAAAAGTTATTCAGCTAAGTGAGTGCCAAGAGGCCGATAATTTGAAGTCCCAAGAAAAGCGGAAGAACCTTATATTGCAGAGGTTCTGTCTTGCACGCGAAGCTCGCAAAAAGAGCACATTGTGGTTCGAACGGCAGGTGAGAATCTTCTCGGCAACTATGTGCCCACCACAGCTCACGTAACGATTGTTAGAGGATTCAGCATTATTGCTGTGAAACCAAAGTTTACTTGGATTATGCTTGCCTGCGTGTGCGAATGCTTCACCTTATTCGGCATGTATACAGTGTAGAACGGCCCGAGACGTGTCAAGGCGGCAACACTTGGATATGCATCGGCTCCTGTCGCAAATCACGGACAAGCTGTTTTCGACTTTAATTGGAGCAATGCAAAACATCAAGCCTGAGTCTTCTTTGGCAGGTGCAATCCCTGCAGTTACACATTCTATTATGCAAGAAGGTGCTTATGCTGGCGTGTTAATTACAATTTCCCCGATGATGGCTCCACCCTCGGTATCCCTAAGCGAGAGGCGAGACCTTCTGAAAACAAGTTTCATCCAGTGGGATGAAACAATCCAAGCAGCCAACCAGGATCGTGCCACGTACCTAAAAGCTTCCTTGCGTCAAGCTCAATCACGGAGACAGAGATTAGATGCAGTAAGCATTCCGACCTGTCCCACGATGGCGGAATATCCAACCGCCACAACATGTAAATTTGCTCCACAGCCATCGCGGCTGTCGAGCGGAAGATGCTTTCAGGCTGGAGAACTCGTCCGTAACAATATCATAAGGGCACGGGAAGCTGAATGGAGTACCGTTCTACTGGACAGAGAAGCAGCAGATAATTCCTTTACCCTATCAACTATGGGGCAGTCTGGGTAAGCTGGAAACATTTTGGTAATTCAATATGAAAGTCCGTCTGATGGAACACTTCCAGCAGTGCTTAAACTTGATATTTTCTGCACCCGTACGGTAGCCATCAGTGTACTGGAGTGAACATCGTAGAGTGAATTCAAGGGCTGGTGTGGTACCTTCCCTCATGGGTCAGGTTGTGGGCAAGAAGTTATTGTACTTCTGTACAAGACAGCATAAGGAAGCAGACTGAAGAACTTGAAGATAAGCAGGCTGCAGAGCTCGCTGCATTTGAAAACAAACTAAAGGTCCTTTTTGCTTCTAGCAAACATTTGATGGCGAACCCAGCTTTGCAACAGATGCAGTTCAACACCTTGTAGCTAGTCGTAGTGGAGCAGCAAGCGTCTCGTAATACGGTTGTTACGCCTGTTTGCAGCTATCCTTAAATGAAAAGCATCAGGAAATACAGACTCTCAGGAGCAAATTGGATACGCTACAGCAGCGGATTTGCAGCATGGTACGAGTGCAGGACAGCGATTCGTTGCTGTAGCATTTCCAGCTTTCTTCTTAGATCTTCTATTTCTAGAGGCACTTCTTACTTAGACAGCTGCAAATATTTCTTCCCGCGTTCCAAGCGGCAAACAAACATAGAAGGTTGAACAGTCGCTGACTATGGCTTCACAAGCACCATGGCAAGTCACTCAAGTCCAGTCTACGTTGAGTGCAGTGGTTTCCTGTGAATTTGCAGGGCGACCAGGAAGCGGAACAAGGTGTTAAAGTGCTTGCAAACTTATTGATGCATACGTAGCATTTTGCGGTAGTCCCAAGACGCGCGAAATCTCATTTAGGATAGCGCGAGCACATGTGCTGTCTATCTCAGAAACTGTGGATGCTGTTCGCCGAGAAGCTGAAGCTACTCAGAAAGAAATAACAACACTTGAGGTGAGCAAAATCGATACATTGTTCCGCAGCATACGCTTTGTAAAAGTAGAACCCACGTGGAAGGCCTTACCACCACCTGTCCCTGCCATAGAACTACCCAACACTGGGGGATAAAAGCAGCGCTTGCTCCTCATCATATTGTGTCTTTCCCTTCCACCGTAACTGTGGACTGGCGTTTGCAGTTCCCACACAGTATTTCATGTAAATGTGTGCAGTGACAGCTGTCCCGCAATGTAGCATGCGTGCAACAGCACAAGAGGCATTTCTCGTGTTTTGACTGATGAGTTTGTTGGTTTCTGTTTTTCTGAAACCCAGGCTGCCGCCGACCTCGAGGCCAAGTCTGCCGACGTCCAAAAACGGGAATTCGTCGAGGCGCAGAAACAAGAACTATTTGAGAATGAGCTCAAGCAGCAGAAAGAGTTTATGGAAGTTCAATGGAAGGTGAGGCTCTTATAGAGTGCTGAATTTGTTCAAGCGGCATGCCCACCAAGGATGGCGGTTAAGGGCTAGATGGAGCAAGCATTCAGTCCGTGAATGTGAATGCTGCGTAATGCAGCTGTCCAGGCTTGCGAAATTTGAAGAATTGCGTAGTATGCAACTAGACCAGTCAAGCAATGCTGCCGCCCAGAAGGAGGTCAGGGCATACGTTTTCATCATACAGTTGCACGTAAAGACTTGCAGTTATTGTTATTCAAATTAGAGTATGTAAGGGGTAAATGGCAAGTTGTGAGTAGTGAAATGCGAAAATACAAAAGCGAAGACCAAACGCGAAGGCATTTGACTGGAACAATAGACAGGTTGTGTATAAGAAATATTCATCGTAGTTTACTGGTCGTCTTGACAACTGGCCCCCCGTTATTTTAGGCCACATGCCGTGGGGCTTATCTTTAGAGGCTTTAAACACTAAAAGCTCAATGTGCAGGGGAATCTGCATGGCAATACGTTGTCTGCAGCTGCTAGCAGGCTGTCATGAAGCTGAGCTACGAGATCTGAAGGCGCTACACAGCCGCCAAAGGATTCTTATCCTCAATCAGTATTTTCACAGAAAACAACGAGAGGCGAAAGCAAAATTCAGGTAGGTAGTGCTACGGGATGTTTTCTTCCTCCGCAGCATGTTCGCTGACTGGACCCAGCCGAGGGCAAATAAATGTGTTCTTTTTGCAGCACTCTCAGCAGTTCATCAGCCGTGGACACACAACCGCAGGGGAATCAGAGCGACGACCCTTCTGCTGCAGAAGAGAAGTTAACGTCCCAAGAAGTAAATGTGAGATATTTGGTCGGACCCCGCAAGCCAAGTGTTGTGAACACAAATATCGCATGCTATTTGCGACAGCATGCATTCTCAATGCAACTGCGTTTGGTTCCGCTCAGGATTATGTCAAGCAAGCTATGGCAGAAAAGATAGCACAGGTAAAAGGAT
>CAJFCX010000140.1:0-35177 GCA_904066255.1 Eimeria sp. OTU-X | reverse complement strand
CCCTCCCCCCGTAGAACCCGCCAAAATTCTCGTGCCACCTCCCCCGCACGCTGTCTTTCCTTAGGTTGTCCTACAGAAAGGCATTACAAGCGCGCTTCCGACGGAGTTAATTTCTTTTTGTCAGGTCGGAAACTGCCAGGGGGATGTCTTCGTGCCCCTTCTTAACCTTCTTTGCCGACGGAGTTAATTTCTTTTTGTCAGAGCAGAAACTGCAGGGGTATGCCGCCTTGCCCCTTCTTAGCCTTCTTTATGCAGAAACTGCAGGGGTATGCCGCCTTGCCCCTTCTTAGCCTTCTTTATAAAATCACACTGACAACCAAATATAGAAACGACGAGGCAAGTCGTAGGTGCCCTCGAGCTGGCCTTGGAGTTCCAGAGACAAGGATTTGAAATTTGTTTTTTCGCACCATTGCAACATACAGCTTCGGGTTCCTGTTTAACATCGGGCTAGAGGCTCGGTAAAACACAGCAAGGCGATGCAAACTGCCTGCTCTATAGTGACCTTCTCAGCCCCACTGAGCGGTGCAGCTATCACTTTACGCACCCACGTAAGTTGTCGTGTGTGCAAGCACGCTGGCACACACAAGGCCCCAACTCGGTAACCACTGCAGGGGTTTAGTTTGCCATTTTATGCACAACTGCATACCCTTCACCCTCATCTAGTGTGGAAGCTACCCGGGAAACTGCATCTGATGTCTTCGTTGCAACACTCCTACAGGCGGCTCTTTGGGGGCATCCGCGGTCATTTGGGGGTATTTTAGTGTGACCCCCCCCAAGCTTACAGACATCCCTGGGTTTCAAGAGGGTACCAACACACAGGAGAGAAAAGTTCAGGCAAAAGGAGGGCCTGAGACTCAACCTCCTGGGGCTCCAGGCCTACCGGACCCAATAAGGTCCAGCAAACATGCCGCGATCGCAGCGGATAACTTAAATGGGAGCCTAAAATGTCCTCTGCACCGTTTGCTTGGGCTCAGAAGGTGAGTGGAGGGCAGGCAGTTGCATCACTCGCTAACGAGTGTTGTTTGGTTAGTTCTTGACGCCTTGATTATCAACACCCCTGGTTTGCACACTCCCGGACAAACCACGGCACTATATTCAGTTCAAAAGAGCACAAGCTGCCTCTTTTATTGCTTAGTGGCACACTATGCAAAGAATTTGTGTGTTGTTAGCCCTTCACCTTCATCCATTTATTTTACTGCGCACTGACTCGAGAGAGACTACGGCTCCACGGGCCGACAGATCCGAGCGACTGGGCTGGAAGCGACACTCCCCTAGCCCATACATGAGTCTCAAAAGTATTCCAAGGTGTGATTTATGGCTTAATGCATGTATGAGAAGTGTAAGGGCCTCACAAGAGTCCGGGATAACAATGGCCATGAACATGGCCATTTCAGCTGCAGAACGCCGCGGTGACGAGCCTCCAAGAATGCGGCTATTCCCGACGTTTGTCTAGAGATCTGTAGATCCAAGAGAAAATTAACAAAATGAAAAATCATTTTGTATCCACTTAGATCAACTAGAGACCAGAAAGTGAGGATCTTCCCCTGCTGTCCACACATGCAAGGGACCGACCGCCCCGGCCCCAGTGGACCCGCTCCTGTTGGGTGAGGCCTGCTTAGCCCTTTCTGTCCCGTATGCGAGCACGTATATTTGTACTCTATATTTAGAGTTTACATTGAATTTGTCCAATCCTAAAAAGTGAGGAAGACAAACGCATGAAGCCCGCATAGTACTCCCCGGCCCTCCCTGCCGATTGCGACCACCACTTGGGCTCCAGTGCCAACGCAACTGTCGCCTCCGCCTTTCCAGAGCAGTGTCTTTATATCCCATCAGAACCCAGGAGGCCTTAAATAGGCACTACATTGAAGGTCTTCGGTCCCCCAAATCCTCCACAGGTCGCGGAAGGCCTCGGCCCCCATCATACGAGCAGCCTTGGAAGTCCGTGACCCTTCGGCTGTTTCAGTTCCCACGACACAGAAAGCCAGATATATAAACTGCATTCAACATGTTCAAACATGCGATGGGGCTGGCAGCGCTGCTGGGGCTGTTTCCCCAACCAACGCACACAGCAGGTGGGCGAAAAAACGAGAGCACGGCGATCCTGTATTATCTATCCGTCTGCATCCTGCCCTGTTTTACCCCACTTTCCTTTCCTACACCTCTTGCCTCTCTAGTATCCCTAAGTCGCCCTTAAACAAGCACAACTCAAATGCCAAAGGCCAAGCATGCAGAGATGTTAACCCCGGGGCTGGGGCACACATACAAGCCAAATGTCACTGTGCCTGAGTCTCGAGATTAACATCTCGGCATGCAAGCATGCTTAGCATGCTTTTTCTCCTCATTTGTCGCCTTGCTCCCCGATTGTCGCCTACGCATCTCTGATTACCTTCCTGCGTGGTGTTTTCACCCTTGCCTCTCACTCAGCTGTTTCACTTTCAGTGTGAGAGGCGTACGACAGGGACATTCACTTGTGCTGCTGTGAAGCAGGAGATATGAAACCGAAGAAAGGCACACCAGCTGCGTTAGGCAACCCCGGAGTTCCTGACTGTCCCTTTCCTTCCCCTCGCTACCAGCGGCCTCTCTCCCTGTCAGAACTCCCCATGCCGTGCGTCTCCGCACGGGGTAACAAGGAAAAACGCCTATCCACTGCCTCTCAAGGCTGCTTATTGCATTTAAGGACTCTTACAGAGGCTTGCAAAAGTTTAGGGGCCCCTGAACGCGCATATTTGATGTCTTGGCATTGCAGTTTGCTGCCCCTTTAAGCATGACCACCTTCGGCTGCAAATAGTGGTTGCCCGTGCTTATGTTTTGCTTGCAGAGAAGCGGAGGGCCCCCGCACCTTTTGGTGGGTCGACTACAAGGAGGTCGAGGCGGGAGAAATGTCGTTGAGATCCAGTGGTCAACGGGAGCAGGTGCCACGGCAAAGACACAAAAAGAAGGGCTCCTCCAGGAAAAAACTCGAGCGACGGGAACTCCACACACAGGAACAGCAGCAGAGGCCGCCGCAGCAGCGGCAGCAGCGACACAGGAGACCGGTGAAGCTACAACTACAACGCGAACGCGAACGCTCCCTCACAGGTGGCTCTGCCGTAGAACCACTGGAACCGATAGAGAATCAGCACGTACACCAGCAGCAGCAGAGGCGGCACAGGAATTCGTTGCAGATGCAGCTTCATCGAGAGCCTTATTCATCGGACGTTTCCACCACAGACACCTCGGATGACGAGGTTCAGGAAGGGCAACAGCGAAGACAGCCAAGACACCACTACAGAAACTCGGTGCATATGGAGCTTCGGCAGAATGCGTGGAAGCCAGGATTGAATAGAATACCACAGGATTCGGACGAAGAAGTGCAAGATCAGCAGCCCTTGTTACCAGTGGCCATGATACCTGGAAAGCAGCAACTGCAGGAGACACCAGGACAACATTCAGGGGGATTGCAAGAAGTTGGGGAGCTAAGCGAGAGCGACTGGAGCGACGGGGATTTCAGTGAGGGTGAGGAAGAGACGGGAGCTGCAGCAAAGGGACCTGCCCCTTTCAAGGGGCAAATTTCACCCCACAATCTCGAAGGGTCCCCGCTTCCGGCATCTGTAATCAACAGAGCGGTAAGCCAGCTTATAGTATAGATTGAAACTGCTCCGAAGCGGCACTTGTAGTTGCCCAACTCTCTGCGAGGGGCCTAGCCAACTCTCTTTCCTTTGTTTCCCCCTACAGGTCTCGAAGATCAACAGGCGCTATGAGCAGTGCGGAGACAGTGCCAGAGAGATGACCTCAGCAGGTCGGACGGCTCATGGACCTCATAACATTTGTAGCGTCAAGCTAGGCTTTGCCACACCACTGAAGAGCTCCGCCTTACCAGGAAGCAAGAGCCGTAGCAGCCGAAACACCTACATTATCAGCGGCGGCATCAAGGGCAACTTTTCTATGGTATGTGTGGTGTATCTGCAGAGGAGGAACTGATAGACAGCGTCATCCAGCGCTGGGAAAAGTCGGGCTTTCAAGCTTTCAAGATAGAGGGAATGACCGTCAACTCGTAGGGCCAGCACATGAGTTTGTCGCCAACGGTTTGCATTTTGCAACTGCGCATAAAGCAGGAGCAGAGAAAAATCATGCTCTTAGCTGCAGCTGCTGCAGCTGCTCTGCTGCTACTTGCACATCTCACGAGTATATGTCTCTGCCTGGTCAGGGAGGAGCAGAAGCTCATTCTGCACAACGAAGCGTTGACCGCCAACCTCGTAAACATATACCTGCGAGCACTCGAGGTGAAATTTCTTCCCAGCAGCCCCTGAGAGTTATTAAGTCGACTTGCCACTGGATAGCAGTGCTAAGTCGCCGCGGCTGCAGCGGCGACTTAAGCCGCTCAGCCTGAACAGCTTCAGAAGCAGATAATTGAGGGCCATCAAGGCCTTCTGCTCTCAGCAGGCAGACTTCAGGGGATAAGCGGCATCTTACTGTTGCCTGTAGCATGCTCTCACTGCTGAATGTTTGGTTTTGCAGATAAACAAAACCCCACTGACCACCAGCAGGTATGGGCACCTTGTAGTAGTGGAGCCGATGTTTTGCGAGTCCGTTGGAGGGTGGCCTGCAGCATCTTGAATCTTGCCCATTGAGCAGCTAGCCATAGGCTGGATGTTTGCTGCATAGGCGGAAGAGGCCAAAGCTGACAAGCCTTCCTGTCGAAGTGGCTTCGAAGATGCTCAGTCCCTCTCTCTCTGGTGAAGAGAGTGACCAACTGCTGGTGAGCCAGTGCAGCTTTGTTGGGGAGTTTGGGGATCTGATTTTGGATGGTTTTGGCTAAATGGGATTGAGATGGCGTTGTTGTATCCATCTGGAATCTCTAAAACAGGAAGAGGCCTCTGTTCCATCAGTATCTTGACTCTTTTGCCACTTTTTGCGGTCAGACATCCATGGAGACACGGCGGGTACTGGAGGCCCACATAACCGTCATCCCATTAATGAAAAACCGCATGCATTTCTCGGCTCTCGTCCTTGATACAATGTGGGAGCGCACGACTGCGACAGAATTTGGTGTGCTGTAGCCTTGTAGCTATGTCCATAAGATACAGTAAATGAGCTAACTGAGCTGTTGCCGGGACTTGGACTGATTGAGCGTGAGTCCAAAAGATGTGCTGTGCTGCAGTAAGGGAACAAGCGCAGTGCTGTTTTTGTTGAGGTGGTATGACCCTTTCGGAGAGTCGGGATCGATACCCATACAAAATATTCTTCCCCTGCTGAAGCAACTTGCTGAGATGCACGGTAAGAAGGTGCACCTCAGGTCGGGAGTCTAGCATTTGGCTTATGTCATGCAGCCACGGACTGCCCGTCGGCCAGCGGCCCAGTGTTCCTTTGTTTTTGGTAACACACCAGGCGCTCAATTTGCGAGCGGCATTCTTTTGCGTTGCAGGCCTGAGATTCTCCAGTTTGTACCGAACCAACTTCGCGTCAGAGGTGAGTCATCCCCCCTGCAGGTTGAATTCACACTTATGCAGAAACTGCAAACACAGGAAGTAAAGAAGGCTTGGTGGTGGCATTTTTGTTTTCTGTGCCGAACCTTCAGCCGACCGTCACCACAGATAACGACCCCAGAGACACGGGTGTTCTGTGTTGCATGCTGGCCACTCAACTGGCTGAAGGTTGTTTGCCAGTTGCCTCGAACGGAGATGCGCTGTACTTCAGGAAACAAATGGTAACCGATTTTAGTTATTGCCTCCGAATTATCTCTTTGCTGGTAGCTGGGCTCATAACACAAAATACCCAATTTCTCCTAAGGAAACTACTGGTTTCCAAAGGAGATTACTTAGGAACAGTGGTGAAGGCAGATGCTGAACTTGCACTGTCCAGCTGGTTGATAGGAAGAGAAGCGGGACCAAGGGATACATGACTGAAACTGTTGATGTGGAGCTTGTTTGGTGTTTGTTGCTCTCAGCTCCTAAAGCTTGACTTTGCTGGCCGCTGGAGGCGAGTTACTCCAGAAGACGGAGAATGAGTTTTAGTTGGTTTTTACGTGTTTAGCCGTGCCGTCCTAAGGCCCTTAATAGAAATATCTATTGGGATCACCGGCGGACCACTGCATGCAGGGGCGGGCAGCACCCCCGCACCTCTGAACACCCACAGGGCTCTCCAAAACTCACAATTGATTAAATTTGGAATGACCTCTGGCATTAGGCTCATAGGCTTTAGTGGCAGGTGCACAGTTACGCAGGGAACGGTTGTGAGGTAGGTAGAGATGGCAGAAATGGAATGCGGCTTCTGGGGCCATCAGTTGACTGTGGTCCAACGCCACTGGGCAGAAGGGACTGGGATATTCTCAGGCATTGCTGACTAAAGTGAAGCCAGTGCTCATACGCCGCACGCAGTATGCAGCACGGGACACAAGCTCTTAGACACAGCTCAGTAGGTGATAGGGATGACTGGATGGCTTACAGCTACACTGGGGCAGTGAATGCTGCATAAGAAGTGAGTTTGTCAGCAGGAAAACAGTTAAGTTGTGCATCTAGTCAGTCGAAGTGTGATACAGATAGCCGCGCCGCTGACAAACCCTGCCGGGATGATGGACCAGCAGGCGGTCCGTTGAATGGGCAACGGACTTCGCAGGAATCGCTGGGAGGATTATGTCTTAATCCTTTTCTTGTTAGCTGATTTAAAACAGGATAATATTTAATTATGCACAGGGTGAACAGGCCTCTCGTCCTCGGCCCCATCGCAGCCAGCCAATCAAGGCGAAAGGAGTCCCTCTACAGCCTTGCGGGCTCGCGAGTTGCCGGGGTCCTGAGCAAACCTTAGTTTGACATTCTCTCGAGTACTGCAATACGTATGTAGACGCAAATGACTCATGGAAGTTAAAAGACAGTTGCAACGCCCCGGTTACCCTCCATATTTGGGGCAGTGGAGCCCACGAGGCCCACCTTCCCAAATTTCATAGAGGGTGCCTGTTCAGCTTGCAATGAAATCCCTTATTTTATTCTAAAGTGTCTGTCCATCTGTTGTGTATTTCTGCAAGGGAACCGGAGTTGAGCCGGTGGCGGGATTTGTCTGAGGCCTGAGGCTCGAAGGCCCCCCCGTCCATGGTGTCTCCGATGGCCATCTGCGCTCGAGGGGGACTCAGTGGGACCGCATTTTAAACATATTCCATTTTGCCAAGCTCTGGCTGGGTTTGAGAGGCATGCCTGTAAAAGAGGTAGACAGTAGCGGACTCCTTACGACCCGAAGATGGAAGACTCGGCTGCTCTTCTTAAGGACAAAGAGAATGGACCCTCCATAGAAGCTTCCCGAGAATATGATAACCTGTACCAGCTGGAACTCAAGTACTGGTCAATTAGGGCTTTAAGGAGGACCGTGAGGTATTCGGGCTGTTTGGCGCTTACCGGGCAGCTGGTTGCTGCCCTCTTTTGCTTCATAGCCGCACCGTGGGCGGACTCTGCAGAAAGAAGCCGAAACCTTAAATTCGCAGGCTGTATACTGCTCTCCACCTTTTCCGGAAGTTGCCTCTTCTTCTCGCTCGCTGCGGTTGCAGTCGCGTGGGTTGTGAGCTACATCTACTTGGCACATTCACACGCTAGACACAGCCAACCTTGTTGTACCTGTAGATAACCTCAGCCAAGTCAAGACGTTCGTGTGCACAATATATTACAGTGTGCATTCTGTATAGAAGCTACATTATACACAAAATGAACATAGCTGCGCGCATGCATACATTCCCATATCTGATGTACGGTGTACAGTATGTACATACACACTGAACTCCAGTGACGTCCGGTTTTAACGTCAGCAATATATGTATATGTGCTTGCCGCAGACGACCGTGAAGGCCCACGTGGGTAATGCACTGCTTTTTGCGGGCTTCCACATCAAGTCCCTTGTGTACTCTTCTTGCGCTTGCGCAATCTCTGCGGCACTTCTGAAGTGTTTCGGCCTTCAAACAGCTCCATTGAATTTTGAATCTGCCATTGCTTGCACTTGCGTGGTACTGCTTCATTTGCTGGTGCAGCCCGTAGCTCTAGGCGGATTCTGGGCCCTCTGCGCTGCATCCTTTCTGATGTTTATTGTGGGGTCCCAGAAGTTGGTATATGCCCTTGCGGAAGGCACCTTACCAAAGAGCTATTTCGCCTTCGTCGGGTTAAGCCATCTCTGGTGGTTGTCGCCTCTCATATTAGCAGCGGCTCTTGCTGCTGTCTTGCTGCTGTGCCACTACATCGAATTGCTGCAGGTTGTTTCGCGGGGAGGCTACCACATATTCTGTCCACCGAACCCACACCTTTGCAGTTTGGATGACTTGGCACGCGATGCTGTACAGGGTAGGCCTTTGTCTCTTTCCCCCTGTAAGCCGCGCAGCCCGCCATCCTTGGCTGCCTTTGTCCAGCTGTATCGAGAAAAGCTCTCCCCTCGCCTACAGGGGCCAGCTATTGCACAGCAGCGAAGGACTGTGGGAGGCCCGATCCCGGCAGCTCCAAGGCCAGCCGCAAACGACCACGAAACTGCACTGACGGACAGTAAAGTCAGTACAAACCATCAACAGAAGGCGTCTTCTGAAGGAGCGTGGCTAGTTGCCCTATGGCTGAGGGGTCCTTTCTTCTTAGGAAGCTTGGGTGCACTCTGTATTGCATTGGCCTTGGGTCTCTATGCAGTGGCATCTGATTCCGGGACAGCACTCCATGGTGCCTCTGCGTTTGATGAAATTTCTCGGTTGCTGCTTCCTACTCAGCACCGGCCCATGAAAGAATTTGCGGCTTCCTTTGTCCCTGTTCACGAACAGCAGCTGTCTGATGGGGAAGGCATTCCTTTGGCACAGAGCTTTCTGCAACACCACCACCAGCAGCGGCAGCAAGATGGCAAGTTGTTTTCCTCAAGCCAGCATCGTCGGTGGCAACACCGAAGTATGCATTTGATTCAGGTCCTTCAGGCACCAACACCGCCTGCTGAAGACATCGCTGGTGGAACCCTCCCCGATCCTTTGGAGAAGCCGCCAGACGCAACAGCAACACAAAACAACTCCTTTTTGCAAATGCGACCCCTTGATGACCCACAGCCGAATAGGGCTCATAATCAACACGGCATGAAGAGCGCCGCTGCGCTGCTGCTACTGGCTCTAGTGCTGTTAACGCCTCTCTTAGGAAGCAGCTTGGGCGAGTGGGTTGAAGGTGGGCTACAGCAGCGAATGCACTACAGTTTTTTTGGCCTTCGCCTAACTGGCATAAGTTATTCACAAAGTAATGCCCTTTAAGTGGAAATCCCCACGCTAATCCTCTTTCTGCGTCCCTTGTTTGTTGCAGATATGTTCTTCGCACACATGGTAATGATAAAGAGAAACCCCTGGATGCTCGTACCGCCACCAACTCTATTTGAGCACCCAAGAAAGCCAGTACTAGAACCTGCCAAGGCAACAAAAGAAGCGCCACCCTCCACGAACAGCTCAGAACCACTTCTGCACTTGGCTCAAGAACGAGTGACTCACCAGACGCCTCAACATTTCCTAGGCGTCGGCGCACAGCCGAAGCAAGAGCAGCAACAGGAGGGCCAGCAGCCACGCTATGAGCAGGGACAGCAACCATAACAACTTTGGAACCGAGGAGCGGAGTTGAGGACTTTCCGTAAAGCAGGAGGATATCGCGTCCTGCCTGCGGAGGAAATGGAGGCCTTCAACGAAGGAGTCAATGTTTTTTTTCCTCTGAACCTGCTGCTCAACGTGCTCTCCTGGCGTTTTGTGAGCCACGAGCTGCAGAAGCGGGAGAAGCGTCTTGTGACCTTAGAGACAGTCAGATGCTCCTGCTACGTTAGCGACGGAAAACGCATGCGCATTTATGCAGCGCGCCCATTGTGCAGCTGCACCTCGTGCGTTCGGACAGGTGCCAGCAGGTGTGCAAGCTGTGTGGAGCCACACGCACACTATATCATGCACCGTGGGTTGGCATTAGTCAGTTTTGCTTGAGAATTTTTCAGTGAAGGACGCTTTTGGGGTAACTGCAGATCGGAGACGCTCGAGAAATAAGGGCAGATAGAGGCAGCGTTTTATGGCACTGCAGCCACAGACCTGGTAGCTGCGAACACTGGCGGCCCCGTGGTAGAGGACTACAGCAAGCAACAAGAGGCGCCGAAGCAACTACAGTCATTGCTTCCAGATCCCGCTGAGTCCGTACCGAATGATTTTTAAGCTAATGAACACGCTAGAGACAAAAAATGGAAAAGTGGCAAATTTATTGTACAGGAGTACAAATAAGATACTAAGTCGGATCTGCCAGTTAACATTCACTCTCGCTTTCCCTCCTGCTGGCAACATGTTCTTTCTTGCCGTGCTCGGACCTCTGTATCTTTTCTGTTGTCAGCCGAAGTATATTCTGCTTAGCTGCAAGTGGGGCAAGCTGAATCAATTCACTGCATTTGCTTTGGGCGTGTGGGCTGAGTTGGTATATCATCATTAGGCGCCTTTCTCTACAAGCCCCTCCAGAGCACTCTTAAGGGATTATCCGTGGGTATAATCCCCTGGCATGAGGCACTGCTGAACTGGTGGCCTGTATTTGCAGGAGAAATGTGCACATGCAGTTCATTTGCGGCCCCGGTGACGTCGCGCAAAGCCCTGCTCAAAAAAGAGGGGGCTGCCTCAGCATGCATGCCAGGATATACTGAGGAGGCATTCACAGCGGGAAAAGGCTGGTCAGCTCAGTTCCCATCGGGCTGTAGCCACAAGAATTTTGGCTGCTGTTCCTCTAATGGGCAAATGTTTCATCATTTCTCTAACATGCAGCAGCCACCACCGTATCGGGACTACGAATAAAATATGGCTGTATCTCTGTGAACTAGCGATGAAGCCAGCGACTCCAGGCGGTTACCGCGCTAACTGCTTTTGTGATTATACGCAGAGAGCATCTGCAGAGAGAACCACTTCACCCAGCAAGTGAATCTACAATGGCCAGCGGAAGGGGTTATCCATGGGGATAATACCGTGGCATGAGGCACTGCTGAACTGGTGGCCTGCGTTACCGCCCCTGTGTATTCGCTACATCATTAAAAGCATTTAAAATGAGTCTACGGGTGTATATGAATTTAAGAGCATATGAGGCACAACCCTCGGCAAAATACTGCACTAAAATACATAAAAAGCAGCATACAGTCAGGTGAACAGGGAGAAGGGTAAGCACCTAAACGGCAGAAACACAACCAGCTAGGCGTGTCTCCCACACAACCGTAGCCTTATCGGGCTAAGGCGAAATCGTGACAAAGAAGGCACCCAGGTACCAAGGTGGGGTGAAAGTTCGATACCCTCAGGCGCTTTCATAATATGTGGGGGTGCAGCGACTAAGTGCAGAATCACTACAGTCTGCTGTTGTCAACCTGCTGCACGAAATGCTTTCTTCGTCCTGTACAAAACCCTTTTCCTGCTGTAAGCAAGAGCTTTCTGATGCCTCTGCCCTGCAGGGCGGTTCGGCAGATGGGAAGACGGGCAATTGCTCCTTCGCATCCTTGCAAAGCTTCGAAACACATTCAAGGGGCTCTTGTGTGTCATCCCTGTTGGTACCGCACGGGGCCTCAATTGCAGCTGGAGCGATTGCCTTGCCAGTGAAAAGCCCAGTGCTCGGATTTCCCTCACTCCCGTTCCCTGGGGAAATCTTCTCATCTACTGAAATGTCTCCTCCTTCTTGGGTTCCCGTTGTAGAAGGAGTTACCACGTCTTGAGTCGCTACTTTTACAGAACCGCAAGCAGCAGACACAGGTGCTGATGCTGCAGCTGCAGGACGAGTGGCTTCTTGTGTGAAGGCCTCTTCCGAAGGCCGTCCTACTTTTACTGTCGGTGCGTCGGAGATAGCACATATCTCTACAGCTGCGTTGGAGCGCTGCGTTCCTTCATAGCACTCTTCCTGCTCTTGGTCTTGCTGGAGATGCTGGTCAGGTGAAGCGGCTACGGCCGAGGGATCGTGGCCTTCTTCCACTGCTGCAGAGTCTTCTGGGGTTGAACCTGGGAGGGGCGAGACCAGCTGGCTGAATTGCCTTAACCGGTCAATCGCCATATCCCGAGCCTCGAAGAAGCCATGAACTGCACACGTGTAGCCTTTCCAGATACGGCGACCGCTGGCCGGGTCTCGAACCCGAGCGTACCACCGACCGAGCACGCGGTTGTAGTTCAGGTGGGGAATACGAGGCAACTTTCGAGCCTCACTTTCCCACCTCAAGAGCTGCGCCTTTGTAGTCGTTGCTCTAGGAGGAGCGGATGTCCCTCCGTTTGCGGCGCAGGCATCGCCGCCAAACCCCTTGTTCCGGGTGCTTGTTGGGGCTGCCTCTTTGCCTTGCGCCTTTAACGTGCTGGCCTTCCGCTTTCTCACCATAGGCTTCGCACAGCCTGAAAGCCGTCCATTGCAAAGCTTTGTTTGGGGAGGGGGCGCAGTATGGCAGTCACCTTCGGCTGCAGCTAGTTGCAACAAACTCCTCGGGAGCTCCACGCGGAGGGCTTCCAGCACCGAAGCACCGCAAAGCTGGTGTTCCCTCCGATGAGGGGCGTGAGGCTGGGGTATATCTTCGTTAGAAATGCCGAAAATGAAGGCGTCTGGAAGGGGAATGGGCACAGGGCCCCATGGGCAATGCAGAAGGTCTAGGGAGTCTGCCGCCCGAGAATAGAAGTCAGCTATGCGGGCTTGCACCGGCAAAGCCCTTAAGAACTCCCCGTCCCTCCACTCTCCCAGAAGCGGCCTGCTAGCTCCAGCTGGAGATACACAGCACGAAAAGCCGTGCAAACGACCGTCACGGAAGTGCCCAAAGAATGTTGGGCCCTGCGGTACCACAAAAATGCCTGCACGAAAGCACAGCCCCCGAAAGAACAGCGTGTCGGTTGGGAGTCACTCATTTTGTCGGAAGAATATCTCTCTCATAACCTCACAAAGAGTCCCGCAGGGGCAGCTGATGGGCACGCCAACTGCATAAGGGTAGAACAAAGGTGTAATACTCACCGGGCCCGTTTTGCTTGTCCTCCTCAAAGCCACCTCTATATACAAATCCACTGGGCGTTATGAAGACGCCCAAGCCATGAAGACGATCACGAGCCCATTGTCCGCAGTACACCGAGTTGTCAGTATACCTGTACACCCCCAAACCGTCGAGACTCCCCTCCCTCACATGTCCGCAGTACCAGCTCCCGTCTTCCCAGCTCAAAAAGCTGAGGGGCCCTTTGTCCTTCGGCAACGACTCCGCCAACTTAGAGAAAAGAGCGATGCTGAGATCTTGCAAAAGTGCACCTTTGTCCGCCGGTTGAGGGACCGCAGGAGCCTGGCGGTTGCCGTGAATGTATCTATGAGCGTCGCCAGCATCCGCGTGCGTCCTCGAAGACTCCGTCTTATTGTCGCTGGAAATTTGCAGCTGGCAGGCGGGATGCATGCCCGTCCCTGGAGTAGCAGCCCCACGGGCACTTCGCATCAGCCACGAAGCATTTTCTCGAGCTATGGTCGCCGCAGAGGCGGCAACAAATCCGTCAGGACCGTTCATTATACGATGCAAGCGTGCAGTCAATGAATACAGACCCTCTGGTGTGGCCAAAAGATATTTAACTGCTCTTGGCTGTCAGTGGTGTTGAACCTGCAGACGATTTCCGGGAAATCAACATAAATATGTATTCTGAACCGTCTTTTGATAGCCTAGAGGGTACGACGCAGTGGCTCTTTGACCGATTGCATCCGAAAAAACCCCTCCCCTATCCAGCTCCTGTGGATCCTCTAGCGGAAATGTCCTGCAGTGAAGTTTGCAAATCTTTTTGTCCCTGTAGCTATAAGGGAAATGTATGGATAGGCTTTCAAAGCGGAGAGGGCGAAACGGCGTGAGCGGAGTCTGGGAAGTCATATAAAGGCTGTGTGCTCCCAAGTACCGACCCCTCTTCTGCTAGAGAGCAGATATCAAAATACAGCTGTTCGATAACACTTTGTGAAGTTTGGAAACGTGCTGAAAACGGCCTCTGGAGAACGGCGGGCACATTTGCCAGCGCGTCGGCGACGGCGCGGTTCGCCTCGTGAGCTGCAGAAGAGGGTCCTCAAGCCCTGTTTAAAGAGTTC
The DNA here is from genome assembly GCA_904066255.1 of Eimeria sp. OTU-X. Taxonomy (NCBI): domain Eukaryota; phylum Apicomplexa; class Conoidasida; order Eucoccidiorida; family Eimeriidae; genus Eimeria; species Eimeria sp. OTU-X. Next base: position 21,153 of record CAJFCX010000140.1, on the reverse strand, counting down.
CCAAAGTTTTCAACACTCAAACACTCATCGCATACGCTGTCGCTCTCGTGGGGAACCAAAAGGGTTTTCTGCAGGTAGAGGCGATGGAACTTTCAATGTCAGAGGGTGGAAACGCTGGTGAGGCCGACGGCCGCTTGCAACGCCGTTGCTAGACAAGACATACGAGCATGAGGTTCTAAGTAGTAAAATGTTAGAGATCGCCACTTTAAATGACTAAAAGGCTTCGGCTTCATCGCAGTTGTCACTGTCTGCTGGCTGGGAGGCGGCGGCCTGTCGGCAGTGGCAGACTAGCCAGGAGCGACGCAAGAACTGCATCGGGGTCATTCAGCTCCAAAAGCGACTAAAATGATTCATTATTTTATTTGTCATCAAAGAAAAGACGCTGATGCACTGGCAAGCGACGACTTCCCGCGCCAGCAGCCCCACGGGCCATCCCGGCCGAACAGCAACTCGGCGCTTACGATCGATCGAGCGATCTGCGGGCTGCCAGAGATTTCTTTCGTTTCAGACGACTCTAGAATTCCAAATAACACGGGTCATGAGCTTAAATTCACATAAACCTGTGGTGTGCCTTCTCTGTCTTGACACGCTTATCACACGACCCTAGCTTCTCCCATGGTCTGGGAAACATGTGGGCGTCCGTGGTTCTTTTCGTACCAGAAGGACCAGTTTCTGGCCAACAAACAACAATAAATGAGCACTCAATTAGAAACTAGGAATTTTCTCTATAAATTGCCGTGAGTGGATGCGCGTCAACGCTGTACGGTTCCATTGGTTTCAATCATGGGCGTATGCAAATACCATTTGTAGCATAGCCTGTGCGATGTTGGTAAGTCTGCATGAGGATGGCAAATGAACCCTTTACCCTGCACTAATAGACTAACGGTACGCAAGCAGAACTCCTCAACAATGCTCTACAGTGCTCATGCTTCCAGCTAAGTTTTCTTTTCCTTGTATGTGGGGCTGCCCTGCAGCTTGAGTTGCAGCAAGGTGCGTAGCAGCTCATGGCAGGCCGCCCCCTCTCCCGCAGCTCTAGGTGAGCAAGCCAGTATACCCAGCATGCCTCAAAACTGGGAGGGTGACCAATTACACGTAAGAAGCTCTCACCGTATGTAGGTGGTCCTTGCCGCTCACCGTAGTCGTCAGGTAAGATCCACGACCAGCACTACATCATGGCTGAGGTAAAGAGCACAAAAACACATTGTGGTTTACTTGAATACGCGTGGCAATTATGAGGAATGGCTATCACGTTGTACACAGCAAATGTCCCAGACGCTCTCTATCTGCTACAACGCCAAGCTCGGATGTTGTTGTAGATTTACAGATATTGGAAGCATAAGTATCCTTACGTCTGCAACAAAGTCCCTGTAAGCGAGAGACTTACAAATAGGCTTATGAAGATTGTAGCTTGCAGGGAAATCAAAAGCTTCCAGAAGGAGTGATCAAGTGCAACTGGCTGTCGCTCATGTTCTCATCCTTCCCGAGCACAGGAGCTGAAGCGCTTGAGAAAAGAAGGAACAAGAGACGCCCGAATTGAGCTGCGTCATCTGCTGCACTGCTTCCTTCCGTAAATTTAACCACAAGGCAAACAGGCATGCACCAAAACATCATTCGCCAGGGGGAGCGCGACGGGCCCTTCCAAAAGCTTGGCGAACTTCTTTGGCTGCGGGCTCTGTCGTCTCTCAGACGGTGCCAACCCTCTCGGAACGACCGGCCGGGTTAAGCGGGATTGCCGGTCTTTGTTTTTCGTATATTGTTACGTGTTCGTCTTTTTATATTTGTTGGGCTTGTACAAACTGTTTACGGGAAGCTCATGCTGTTGACTCATGACGCTAGTTGCCAACTATCAGACGCTTTTCTGGCTCTGGCAATGATGTCCCGATGTTGGCTATCATCGGCTACATCGAAGGTGAATCTGCTGGTGTATTATAGGCTAATTCGGTTCAGGCAGACCAAGCTACTGTCACGAGCTATAGTTTATCTACGATGAAAAATATTATAAGCATAAAAATACCACAAATATTGTGTATGCATGCAGATTTTGCTTCGTGTTCGGCCACCAAGCTAGTGCTGCTCCTCTGCTGCCCTGTATACTCAATGCTATGCCAAGTCATGAATTCGTGCTAGAAAACGCGGCTTCAGCGGAGGCAGAAGCAGACGGACAAAATTGTTAAGTAGCCACAATCAATCACGTGGAGAAGCTCAAGCGAACTCGATTATGGAATGGAGCACGCGTATTTGTCGATCCTCACCCGAGTAAATGTTATCGCAGCCTCTGACAGAGAAACTCTGCTGTGAAGCCTAGGGAGATGTCGGTCCAGATCCTATTGGAACACGGAAGACTCTACACTTGTCCAGGTTTGACCATTTTTGTTGCCTTAACTAACGAAAACCTTCAGGAGTGAGGGCATGCTGGTCAATCTGACGGCGCTTTCTGGGGCACCCAGTGGAACTGACCACCTTGTGGGGCACTCACTGGAACTGAGCTCCCCCACCAGTTTTGTGACGGCGTTGGCAAACACCATCATGCACTATGCTTGAAAAGATAGCACAATCCTATGTGCGTTGCTCAACGAGACAGCACACTGATCTGGCATGTATAGAGCAATTACGAGAAGTATAACTACCACGCACAAACGCTGCTGAACAGTCGAGCATCGGAAGGTATGTCGGCAACGACATTTTCGGTAACCGTTACATGCTTGGCTGGCAACTCGTACTGCGTGGTATCACTTCACAGTAAAGAACAATTTACGTCAGGTGTGTGAGGGATTGCTGGTTAGTTGGAGTGGAAAAATGAGTGCAGTGTCAGTAATGTTGACACTTTTTAACTCCCCACTAACCAGTGTAGTGCAGCATGCTTTACGCGCAGTTTCTTAAATCACCACTAATTGCGTGAAGGGTGGACGCTAAGAAGCGAATTGGGGCTCCACAATCAACTCAGGGTTTGCGCTTGCAGAAAAAGAGGGCTTGACTTTGCTTTTATGCGGGGTTGTCTTGCAACATTACTTGCAGCTACATGCATTGCACTGTCTGCGCTGCGCTGCAACACAACTCACGCTGCCTCGTCTCCTGCATCAACAGGCTTTTGGTCCGCTGAGCCCAGGACGCGTGGAGAGTTGCCTGTCAGAGTTTCATGGATTACCATGCCCTCCCTGCCTTCGGCGAAGCCTATTCGGAGAGAGTGCGCCATGACGTACGCGGGCTGGTGACACCACCTTGGCTTACCAGACCATATCAGATCCAGTTCATTGTGTGCGTAAAGCGCCACTAGTGGCTTCCATTAAATAATAGAGTCTTGAATAATACTAACTTGGATACTCTGTTGGTGTTGGATGTTTATTCTCAATTGCTCCATCTCCAGTTTCCTTGAGGACCTGTAGGTGAGCCTCCTCAGTGGTCCCAGCACGTTTGGAATGCCAACAAAGGAGCAGTTGTTCTTAGTAAATTGTTTACGCGTTGATAATACTTCCGGCAGGATGCGAGAAGGGCAACGCGCTGGTTGCCAAGCGACAATACAACCAGCCGCCGGTCGCGTGCCTGCACGAAGGGCAGTTCCATATCAGTTTACATTTATTCGAGTTGGAGGGAGACTGGATATTTGACAAGGATTCCTGGAATATTTACTGGACTGGAAAACGCCTCCATTCGGAACAGCGGACATAAGTTTTGCCAACGATCTGTAGAAGGAATTATCTTGACTACGTTGTGTGCAAGCCTCTGCTGCTGCAGCTACTCGGGGACCCCTTACATCGACAATGACAAAAAAAGGCTCCGCCTTGATGCTGCTGCTGCTGCAAAACGGCATAACCAAAACGCGGGGAATGTGGCAATAGTCAATACAACTGGCCTCTTTATTGTGAGAGTGAGGTTCGCAACTCTTTTCTTCCCAATGAGCCATGCAGCGCTGCCAGCCTCGTTCCTGGCAGAGATCTTTCATGAAATGCAACAAGCCCAACGGCTTCAGTGGTCTCAAAAAGTAGTGGACCTATTCGGCCCCTACTGCCCTGCTCAAGGAAGCGTCCTCGATCTTATTGAAGGACTGTCACGAGCTGCAGTGGCCAACCTTATCAATCTCCAGACATCCTGAGCACAGCAGCTGGAGCGCCTGCAGCTTCGGGAGAGGCGGCTTGACAAAAGTTCGAATGCATTCTGCTGCACCCCACGGTGCAAACTAGCCCTGCCTGCAGGCACAACCAAACCTCCTGTGCTACTTGCACTAACACGGACAGTTGCTGATGAAAATTTCTGCCGCTGTGTAGGCTGGGCTCATGACCAACCCAAGACTGCTTGCTAGCGTCAGGCAGAGTCTGCTGTATTCTGCGCAGATGGGCGCCATCACCCCGAACTGGTGGGGGTAAATGAGAGCCTGACGAAAGTTACAACGTGCCTTGGTGCAACTACTGTTGCGGGGCAACAAAAAAGTGGGTCAGCACTTTAGGCAATTATCAAGCACATACTTGTCCCCCCGCAGCCGACCGGCACGCAAGTGTATACTATGCAACTGCATACACAGAATTCTACAAAACTTCAGCTGATGACGGTGTTCGCTTATTCTCAATATCTTGCCTTCCGCTCCCAGTAGAAATATGCACGAGTGTTTATCCTTGATGCACGCCCTGGTGACGTGGGCCAGTGCTAAACGTTTCCTTGAATCTTAGTAGCCAATATGCACCCAAGCATAAGTTCCACTTACCTCTGAGAGACCCTGCGGCGGAACCAGTGGGCACACTCGTCTGCAGCACGGGAAGGGGACGTGCCACAGCAGGTGTGACTGCACCCTGAAATCCTCTATGCTCACAAATATTAGACTAACTACACATTTGTTATCTACAGGGACAAATCTAGAGTTCACTCTGGTGCGAAATGAACTAGCATGCTGGGGTCAAGCTCCATAAACGAGGGCACCAGATAAGAGGAGGGCCCTTCCAAGCGGGCCCTCTATTCAAGGGCCCCCCTACGCAGCAATGAACACTCGCCGGTGTTCGTTTCAGCAGAGCTGTCCTTACCTTCTACAAGTTTTTCTGTAAGACAGCATATTGTGTAGAACACTTCCTAGGCTGGCCTGTTTCGATGCCTTCAACACTGCCGCGGCGGTGAGTGCTGCTGCCACACGCTGCATTTCAGGCATGCTAAACAGAGCGGCTCATGCCTTACACCGTCTAATCACATATCGTTATTATGCACTCCTTGTTTTCGGGTAGGGCGTAATTTGGTCTTGCTACTGCTTTTAATGTGGAAGTCTGCTGTTCTAAAGGCCCAGCAACACACGGAGGCCCCGTTGGTACCGGTGCTGTACTACACGCTGCTGCATCAGGTTTTGGAACAAGGGGGCAACTGGCGGCTGAGCCAGCAACATCAGCAACAGCAGCAGCAGGACGTAGTGGGGGCGTATCGCCAAAACCTTCTACCAACGTCACGACCAGTTTCTTGAAGGAACTCCCGCTTGTGCTACATCTGCAGCAGCCATTGAAGACCGCTGCAACATTGGCTTTAGGAGGAGCCAGACGATGCCTGTGCTGCTGCTGTTTCCACTTGCCCTAGCCCTCTCCACGGGCAACGCCGCATCAGCGGGTTAGCTAGCTTCTAACGGCAGACCCTCGGTTGCCGGTCATTTTGAGATATTCCCCTACTGAAGAATAATGCAATTTTGCATGTTACTGCATTTGCATGCTGCAGCATTCGCTCGGTGGTTCAAATGTAGGAATTACGAACTCGGGTTGGGGTATAGGGTTCGGGGTTTATGTGCGTAGAGCGGGCCGCGTGTCTTCGCCGCCTGAGTTTTGATGGACGTCCCCCTCAAGACCAGCGAGCTCTCTCGTTCCGTGCCTGCAAAGACCATGCAGCAAACAGTGAGCAGAATCTGCCGTTGGTGCTGCTGCTTTGCCGGAAGGGGAGGTGGGGCGAGGGTGTGCGCTGAGCTGCGGCGACGCTGCTCCTGCTGTGGCCGCTACGTTGCTGCTGCAGAGAGGAGGACCGTGCGAGCTGTTTTTCTGTGTTTTCTGTCCCTGCGGTTGCAGCTTGCTGTTACCCTCAGCACACGGAGCTCATTAAGAGGCGCTTAGGGTCTCTGGAAGACAACGCCTGCCAAGTGGGTCACTGCCGTTGCTGTGGTGTGGTCCCCTTCTGCTGTAGCTGCAGGTGCTGCTGCTGCTGCTGCTTCTGCTGTTACTGCTGCTGCAGTTTGTGGTTTAACCAGTAAAGATGCACCTGCTACTTGTGATCCGGTTATCGTACCATATTCGCATCAATTGCTTTGCATACATTACTCTCGCTGTCCGCTGGTGGGCATAACACTGCCGCTGCTGCCCCCGTGGCTTCTCAGCATGTTTCTTTCTCACTAGTGTCTGGCATGCATGCTCAGTACGTGCACTTGATGCTGTTGTCCGTTCGTGTTGCTGCAGACGGTTTCAGAGGAAGTTTTGTGCGTCATGTGTGAACCGCGTTTCGGCACGGGGGAATACGAGAGCAAAGGCAAAGCCGTATTGTGTCCAGAGCTTTGTGAAAAGTGGTGAGGACCTAGGGTTTGCGGTTTGGGGGATAGAGGGCTTCATATTCTTTGGGATTCCATTCATGTGGAGCTTTTAGATATAAGGTGATTGGCGATGGCGCATCGAAGGCTTTGAGCAGTTCCCTAGGGCATAGCAGCAGGACCGGCGTGTATGCATGATTTGCTGAATCCGAGAGTCCAGGATTTCTAGGCCGTGTGTTCAGGTTCAATGCATGCAAGGACGAGTTTGTATCCGCCTCCCCTTCGGGGAGCAGCAGCGCCCTGACCTTTTGCGAAGACAGCTCCCTGATCTGCTCTCGGCTCTCCGCTAGTGAGCGCTTCCACCGGTGCTGCTATTGCTACAGAGACTAATTCTGAAATTGCCGAACTTCCCAGAACAACCCTCGTTTAGGGCTCAGCCGGCGAAACCTAACGTGTGCATGCATGCACCCATTTAACACAGATATGCAGCTGCCCGTGTGCCTGTCACTTGTTTTGTTTGAATTGAGGCGGTATCGTGTCTCCCTGTATTCTTCGCCGTGTGCAGCGTTGGGAGACAGTGTCTCATTCTGCCGTCAGATGGGCTATGAGGTCCCAGAGGACGATGGCGGAGTTTCTTTAGGAAGCTTTGGCCAGAGCAGACGGAGCTGCTTCAACGGTGAGGGATAAGGGTGTGAACCTTTATAGCCTGTCTGCAGTGCAAGCGGTTGGAGGACAGTTTGGCTCTGCGTTTGTGCTCCCCGTCTCATTTGTGATGGGGGTGGCGGGCTTTGTTCGTTGCCTTCTTTTGGGGGGAAGGGGGGTGGTTTCTTAGGTGTTGGTTTTTAGAGGCAGTAGTTTCAGGGTTAACATTTCCTGCAGGCGTTCCTACGGCTTCATTTGGTGCCGCGCCGAAACGCTCGGATGGCAGCGAGGGCTACAGGCGCAGGCGCGAGACGCAAAATGATTGGCAGGAGTGGTTTCGGGGGATAGGGCTTGCAGTGTACGAGGTACTATGCCGGCCGGAGGTCTGGCTTCTCTTGTTAGTGCTGGGCTTTTTGCTGAATCAACTGGTGCAGCAAGCTCGAGACATAATGCTGACGCAGATACAAGAAGAGAAGCTGCAGCGCCGGCAACAGATTCTCCAGAGATACGGCGTCGAAGAGGAGGAGGAGGAGATTGAGACAGTTCCAGCTGCAGACGAAAAGGATAGTGCGACTCTCCGTGACAGAAGGGAGGAAAAGACAGGGGGTAGTGAATCGTCGCGATGCTCTTCCCCATACCGCAGGACTGCGATGGAGGGCTCTTAAGCACAGCAAGGGCTCCTAACTAGAAAAGCATGCCCCAGGAAGAAGGACCCACTGGGTAACGTGGTTAGTCGATGCCTAGGTGACTCGCTCGAAGGCCAGCCTTCTTTTCGTCGTCTGTCCACTGCGACTCACTTGGCAAGCTAAGATGCAAGTGTGGGTTCTGAGGAAGTTATGGACACACTTGCACATACATGATTTGCCGTCTTGGGGGTTACGCGGTAAATCAACACCACATTTTGGAACTCTTGCGTACACCACAGATGGCAAAAAACCTCGGCTCTGCCTTGAACCAATGGCACACTCACTGTGTCAGGCCCTACAGGAGCTTTGTACAGTCATTCCCCAGATTTCTCACGGGGCTGCACTCATTGTAGGGACTATGACCTGTATCTCAGGGTTATAGACCCTGAAAGGGTTTGCGGCTTTGCTCGTGGATCTCTTTCCAGTAGGTCTGCTGTTTAACAAAGACTGGCAACGGACGTATATACGTGAAGCTAGATAGATTTAGAGCCCTAAGGATGGAAATACCCAAATGGCAATTTTTGGAGAGGCGAAGGGCTTGGAAATGGATGGTAGCGAAGACCTTGGCCGGTGCCTTGTAATAGTCGAAGGATCAGGAGAACTGCGCGGGACTTCGCTTAGAGTCACGGCCGTCCCCTTGGTCGGCCACAGCAGATCAATCGAGAGCCTCACTGAGTGCAGGCAAAGGCTGTATAAGTTTACGAGAGGAAGTGCATGCACTTCCTGATGGAAAATCATCATCGGTGGTAGGGTTGAAGTTGCATGAGGTGTACGGTGCCTCCCGCTGGTCTTCGCGCTCAGTAGTGTACTAGTTGGTGTTGTTCAGGGATGCATCAGTAGAAACGGGCGCAAAGAACTGGACATGTCCGTGGACTAGGCTTTTTGTACAACTCAGGTAGACAGTGGCTTTTCGGACAAAGCGTTAAGCCTTGCGTCTTCGGCGGGTCACAACTAAGCGCTCCATGGGGGTCGTGTAGCCGCCCTCATCTCAAGTTGTACTCATATTCAGGGATGAAACGGTTTGGTTCCTGTTAGCAGCGCTCTCATGTTAAATTTGGGCCTTCAGTAGGCACTCTGAGGTCAATGGTTTAGAAGGCAGCAGTCCCAGGGCAGTTGTAGGGGCTAGGGATGAGTATCGAGGAACACCTCATAAAATACACAATTGCCCTAGATAAACAAATGACAACGAATAAGAAGTGGACAACGTACGGTGGGCAACAACTAACAGCGACAACCACAAGGTGTTGCGTGATCACCACCCCGTCGAGGGCCCCTCGCAACCTTTTGGGGCTCTTGTATGCCTTGCAGGCTCTCATGGGGCCTGCGTTCAGGGGAGTCTCAGAAGGTTGTAGCGAAGCTTATGAGACTTTTGTAATGTTTTTTTAGCTATATTTGTTCGACATCATGTGTGTGAGACTCGGGGACTAGTGATAACGACTGCCGGCCCAGAGCATACATTTGACAGGGGCTCTTGGAACCCGTTAGCAACGTGTTTATCGGGTTTCGTTTCATTTGAATGTTTGAAATGCTTAGTGGAGATTAAGGGATCTCGGTGGTCGATGCGAGCATCGGCTTCCTTTGACGCATATACCCTATGCAGACAACGAAGCGTCAGGGGACCGGGGACACCGTGGAAAAGGCCAAGAGAAAATAAAATGGAGCTGAACGTGTTTCTGGCAACTACCAGTCTCCAGGCCTTCATGCTTCCCGGCAAGGGCCTGTAGCATGCAGCTACCAAATGGGACAGCATGACTACTCGAAGTCTGTTCATGTCGGCGGGAGCTAGCTACAGCAGAGGCAGTCGTTGCAGACACAATGGAGGGCCAACCTGCGTCCGAAGGCATAATAAAACCTCATTGTTCCCTCACTTCGACAGAGGCTGCACGAGCCGAAGTACTTCCTTCACCAGCTAATGGCGCCGCCTACTTAGTCCCGAGAGGTGCCTGTGGTGGCTCCCGTAAAGGGTGTATTCCTTCACCTTTTGGTGAAGCAGCTAGCTCTGCAGGTGGAATTCAGGGCCGCGAGACACGTAGGATGCCCCACTGGAAGGCAGATTGCCCCCAGGAGCAGCAGATTCCGAAAGGCCCCAGCGTTCAGCAGCTGAGCACTTGTGCTCCGTGTGGGACCAATGAATTGGAAGAAAGAAACGAGGACTGTGTGGTGGAGGTGGAAGGCCATGGGAGTGTACGTACACCTGCAGACCTTCCTTGTTGCACAGAGACCGATATTGAGACTGCTTGCCGTGAGACATTTTCATTTGCAAACACCAAAGCCGGAATGGACATGACGGAGGAAGAGAAGGCGAAAATAGCAGCGAAGATATTCGAGCTTTCGAAAAATTCACCTTTTTTTGTCAACGAGATGCGGTGTGCAAGAAATACACATCATAGATAGGCAGCAAACACACGGAAAGTAGAACAGCCTACAGCCGGAGAGAACAAACGACAAGTTAGGGTACACGAGTGGAGAACAGGCGAAGAACGGGGGCAGGGATAAGAGGCATGGAACGGTTCCCGCGGAATGGATAATTATTACATGCGTTTTGAGCATGCGTCTGTGGATGTGTTTCTATGTGCCCTTCTGCCGCCGACAGGAAAAAGAAGCAAATGGAGGAGCAGTTGGCGGTGCTGCGTCGGCGAGTACAGCTTTTTGCGTCTTGCGGTGGCTGCGCTGAAGCATCAGCTGCAGCGCGTCGTCTGCTTCAGTTGTTGCAGCAGCAGCAGCAGCGGGAGTCAGGCCGGGTGTACGTGCACTTGGACATGGACATGTTCTTTTGTGCAGTAGAAATACGCGATGATCCCTCTTTGGGATCACAACCGGTGGCTGTGGGAAGTTTGTCTATGCTATCTACGGCCAATTATGAGGCGCGGCGTTTCGGCGTTCGCTCTGGCATGCCGGGATTCATTGCCAAGCAATTATGCCCTTCTCTGACGATTGTGCGCCCCAACTTCGAGAAGTACAGAGCCGCTGGACAGACAATTCGTGCAGTCCTTCAGGCCTACGACCCGTCGCTCTCCTCCCATTCCCTTGATGAGGCTTCCCTGGACGTGACAGACTGCCTCAAGTGCGCCCCATGCCGCCCTCTACTCTTTTCCACTTCGTCGCATCTCGTTTGCTTCCTCTCCTTCGCCTTCGCTCTCCTCGTTGCCTCTTTGTTGTGTGGTCATTCGTCTGTCTCATCGCTGCCGTCGCCTGTCATCCCCCGTGTTTTCGTTGCTCATCCGTTGTCTCCGCTGCTGGCTCCCTTGTTTCCTCTGTCTACTTTGCGCTTTTGCTGCTCAGTGCTCCTTGTTGACCCTATGCGTCTCTTTTCGTTCCGGTGGCTATGATGCAGCAGGCGATTCCCTCCTGCAGATGCTGCCGCACGCCTCGATCTTACACAAGTCACGGAAGGGAAGGCAGACGAGATGAAGCCACTAGCAGCAGCAACAGCAGCGATGGAGGCAACCGGCCGGGTAGAAGCGCTTGTATCTGAAATTCGTGCCGCTGTTACAGCAGTTACCGGCCTAAGCTGCAGCGCCGGCGCTGGATCGAGTCGTCTAGTAGCGAAGATCGCATCGGACATGAACAAGCCGAATGGACAGAAGATTGTAGAAGCTACAGGAGCATCTGCTCAAGCAGCCGCAGCGGCAACAGCAGCCTTTTTAGAACCACTCAATGTGCGTAAAATACCGGGGATCGGCAAGCACAGAGAGAAGATGTTAAATGCACTTGATATACACACTTGCGGGGAACTGCTGCAGCAAGCGCCACTGCTGGTGCACCTGTTGCCGCGAATCACAGCCGTCCACCTTATACGCATGGCTTTAGGAATCGACGGGTTGCCCCCTGAGCTGCAGCAGCAACAGCAGCAACACCATCAGCAAAGTGTAAGCTCGGAAGAAACTTTTGCGGCAACTAACGAGCTCTCATTGTTGCGTCAGGTGGTGGAGCAGCTGGCTGCAGCCGTAGCCAAGCAGCTGAAGGAATTGAGACAAGAGGGCGACCACATAACGCTTAAGGTGAAGTTCGCAGACTTTTCTCTAAGAACAATCTCGCATCGCCTCGCACAGCACACGGACGACGGTGCAGTAATTGCAACAGCAGCCCAAGGGTTACTGCAATCCGTCATGAGGGAGCAGCAGCTCAAAAAGCAGGCAACCACCAAGAACAATAAGAGCAGCAGCAATAGCAAGGGCGGCGTCAAGGGCACACCTACGTGGGTGCGACTGCTGGGCGTGCGGTTGTCGGGATTCAGGCATGCGAAGGCACGCAGCACAGGGCTCCGCCGGCTGGATGAGTTCTTTTCGCAGCAGCAGCAGAAACCACAAGGTGCAACTGCAACAGGTCCTCGAGCCCTTAGCAAAGACTGGCCAGTCGACATTGATGAGCTCGACGACCTGCTCTCAGTGCTCTCTCAGCATCAGCGCGAAACGGCCCTAGCAAATCCTGCGGCATCCGCGGAGCGAGAGACAGCAGCACCCCCACCAGCTGTAGGGTCTGCAGCAGCAGCAGCACCTCCACAAATAATGGAGCTGCAGGCCACAGCAACAGCAGCAGCACCTGTCTTTGCTTCTACATGGCGGACGAAAGACGCCCCGGAGAAAAAGACTGAAGCGGCAACGGAACCAGCGATATCAGAAATAAACGAAACTGGACCACCCAACGTTGTTGCCGCGAATGAAACTCCAAAACTCAAGGTTGCTGTAGTTCAAAGTGCTGCTGAACAGCAGCAAAGGGGTCGGACTGTTGGCGCAGAGACGAACAGCAGAAGTAGCCACGGAGGCGATATTACAGGGGTGCGGTTTAACGTTACCCCACAATGCAAGCAACAGCAGCGTCGTCGCCTTCCCTCTCCTCCAATTCACGAGCGACTGATGCACCAAAAACAACGAAAGGGGAGGCAACAATTGCAACTGCTGGAACTTTTAAATGGTCCAAGCAAAAGAAAACGAGATAATCGGAATGAGCAGGGACAGAACCTCCGACAAAACAGGGGACAACGACAAATCGCAGGTGAATCAGTGGTTGTTGAAGTTGTCAGTGACTGACCGCCAGAGGCTTCATTTACACCAGCAACAGCAGCGCTAGCAGTGTCTGCCGCAATCGAAAGCGGGCTTTGTGGCCACTGAGGCTGGAGAAAATGCTCTCCTCTATTTTTTCCGGGGAGTGAGACTACGACGGACTCCTAAATGTACTGTACGCCCGCCCAGCGAGTCGCAACTGTGGTTGGTTGTTGCAGAAAGGGTTTATCTCCTAGGGTTAATGATATCGGCACCAGCTACGGAATTGCGCTGACAGCATTGCTGAAACAGTCGCAGTTGTTTTTGGCACAGCCTCCAGTCCCTGAACAGACAAAAGAGCAGTTGCTTATGATTTTTCTTTAGTGCGGCTGCCTGCGGGTGTCCATTCTCCAAAAGTATGCCTGCTGCCGGCCTTCTCTCTTGCCGTGCCTCCCCACAGGGCTGTAGCGGCTTTTGGCTTCAGTGGGTGTTGTGCCCTAAGGGGCCACAATGGCGCCACATTGGCTTCCCTCCCAACGCTGTATACATACATGTCTGAATATAGAATCGCTCTGGTGCAAATGCAGCATAGGCAATGTAAGTTGATGCCAAAAGAAACGGCCAATCGCGAGGGGACAAGACCAGACGCTGCGCATGGGAGAAATTTACGGGCGCGTGCACCTACATTAACTGCAACTTGATTGCCATGCACACCGAACTCCTACTTGTCAGTCTCATCCAAACAGTCCTGTAGCTTTGCATACTCCTCAGAGCATCCTGTCCCGACGATCTTATCGTCCACATCTTCTCCGTAGTGTGGATTCTCCCTAGCTGCAGAGACGTTCTCGCCTTTTTCCATAGACTCAGGAGGGGCCCACGGGCTACTCCCACCCATAAGATGTGGACTTCCTTTTCCCCTTTCGGCAGCTCGGCCAGTTCCATTGGGGCCCCTGCCAGATCCCTCCTGACCACCGGTGGGTCCCCGGGGAGATTTATACTGCGAAGAGGAATCCATTTGGGCGCATGTGGCACAGGGAAGCTCAATCAAGAAGTTGTTACTGTCTAGGGGTACAAATAAGCATCTTTTCTTCTCTGTCTCAGCATATATTTAAACTTCAGCGGCCCGACGCCTCCAGCCTTAGCCACAATGGATATTCAATCCCGAGACATCACAGCTCAAGAAAACATTTTCAGGTCTCCTACAGTAATAAACTGAAAATTGCGTTAAAGCAAGAAGAAATACACAGGAATGCCCCAGGCTGCCAGTGCTGGCGCTTAGCTCGTCTTGTGGGGCCCCACGACAGGGCCCCTGGAGCCCTGGGAACTGCAAGAGTTGTGACAAGGTGTAGAGTGTCTGCACATATATTTCTCTCCTTTCCAATGCCACTTAGTAATCATTCATAGGCTGTACTGGCTTCAACTGCTGATGTTCCCACGAAGGAGGCCGGCGGCCGACTCACCCTCGTAGTGCCACTGCTATGACAACGCACGGCTGGGTGCGTCGAGTCCTACACTCGGCCAACATACAGCGGAACAGAATGCGAAATGAATCGGTGGCATCTCTGTGTGGTTATTTTCCGACAAATATTTCCGTTTTTGCTCCTGCTACTGCTGCTGCTACCACTAAGCAGCAGCAAACGGCACACAGGTAGCCGCATGAGCCTAGCGGGTAGTCGAAACATCCGTCTAATATTGGGGTTGAGGGCTGTCCGCATTCCAGAACAAGGGGTAACCGTGAGACCAACATCATGGCTGCACAAGCCACCGCCGTCGCTATTCAGTCTTCCACGCAACACAGCATGGGTGCGAAGCAGCAACAGCCGCTGCTGGTGCACGGGTTCCAAGTCAGGGGCCGGTTTAGCACCAGCACCCTCAGGTAACAATAAGCAGGAGGCCCCGTTTCGTCTGTTGGGTGGGGGGGTCTCCCTCGACCCCTCTCTTGTTTTTGCTCTTGCAGCACGCCGCCTACTGCACCAGGAACTGCAGCTGCTATGCCATCCCGGCTCAAGCACACCAGCGACAGCGGATGCTGCTACTTCTGCTGATTCTGCTGCCATTTTCACGCCAGTGACTGTTGAAGGTGGCAGTGGAGGAAACGGGTCAATCGCTTTTCTTCGCCTCAAGGCGGCACCCCGCAGCGGCGCTGCGGGGGGCAGCGGAGGCCGAGGAGGTTGCGTGCTACTGAGGGCAGTGGGAGCATTCGACGAATCAGCAGGTTCGCCTCGACGCCTCTCTTCGCTAGGAGAAAGCGGCTTCTGGAAGGCGCCGTCAGGGGGTATAGGTGCAGGACAAGGGAAAACCGGGGTGCGTCGGACTGCTCGCTGCTTCCGCTTTTCGCAGCCAAGCTGCTGAGGTATCTGATGTTGTGGTGGCTGCTTCTGCGACTCCATTCAAGGACTGCTGTCTGGGGCTGGTCTTGCACGGCTGGTGGCACCCGATGTTGCCCCTGCCTCCAACTGTCGCTGCGACAGCAAATGCAGAGACTTGTGCTGGTGCTGAGAAAAGGTGCGCTGCTGCACTTGGTGTGTTTTTTTGTTTTAGGCCCATGGCCCAGATCTTCTGCTGGGGATTCCCCCCAACACTCTTGTGGTGGACGTCTCTGCTGTGCAGGCGCATGCAGCTGGTGCGATGCGGCGCTTGCTGCTGGAGCAGCAACAGGATGGCGAGACAGCAGCTGAAGTGGAGGTTGAGCAACAAAAGCAGAAGAACAGGCATAGGCAGCAAGATGATCGACATCCGCCTCTGTGCTGCATTTACTTCGCATCCCCCGGAGATACCCTGGTTGCTGCTCGGGGAGGGTCGGGGGGCCGAGGCAACTTGGCCTTTGTTTCAAATCAGTAGGCTTTTCCCCTTATTCCTCCACTGTTGCACTCTTCCCTGTAGCCCCCATACTAGCGCCTGGAGACTCAAGCGTACACTGCGACAGAAACGATCTGAACGGCCGATGCTGTGGGTCTTTATATGTCATTACTGCTGCTTCTCCCGAAAGTATTGCTGCAGTCTTTCCTCTTCTGTGTTACTGCAGCAATAGACATCCCCTCCTGGGAGAGATGGGGTCGTCCGGCGAGCGGAGAAAGCTGCTGGTGCTCCACAACTTTAGTGATTTTGTTGTTGTGGGCCGCATGCAGAGCGGCAAATCCATGCTGCTGCGGGCACTTTCTGCAGCGGCTACAGCCAATGCTGCAGCAACTAACCCTGGAAACGTTAATGCGACTGCAGATTCCACTGCACACCAGCGTGGAGCTCATTACCCAGATGCGGCAGCAGATCGGCGACCCGGTGAGCACCAGCAGCAACAGCAGCAGCGGGAGCGGCAGCAACATCAGTGGCTGTCAGCTGCAGTTCCAGATGACGTGTGGCTTCCCACTGCCGAGCCGACTGTCTGTGTGATCCCTGCCCCAGCATCTCAGACAGCAAAGCTCAATAACCTCGCACCTAAGCAGACGCCTTCAGTGCAGCAGCAGCAGCAGCAGCAGGACGGTTTGGTAGGTATGCTACGGCAGGGCGTCGCACTCGCCTCAGGAGCACCGATTGTAGCTGTCGATACTCCGGGGCTGCTACCTCCAGCAGCTTCCCCAGTAACAGCAGCAGCAACAACTGCAGGGAGCATGCTGGCGCCAGCAGGACAACTACAGGAGGAACCCCTCCAGGGTCTCAGCGCTGCCACCGCCGTTCTGTTTGTCGTTGATAGCTCCCTGCCTGTGAGAACCATCCAAATATTTGCGAGCAGGCATCTCAGAAAAAGCACGTGGTCTGAGCTGCCTCTTTTCCGCACCATGTCGCTGGAGCTTGTCCCGTAGCTCGAACTGTCGTGGTCCTGCGGTGGGGACTGTCTCCTCAGGACCCCGCACAAGAGTGCCTGACGTTACGGCAACAGCTTCTGCAAGCAAATCCGCAGCTTGCCGGCCTACCAGTCATCGTGGCCCTCAACAAGATAGATCTGCTGCTGCAGCATCAGCGGAAGCAGCTGCAGAGTACGCGTCAAGCATCAACTCTGGTGGAAAGGGTAAGGACGCTCACTGGGATTGGAGAAGTCTACGCAGTCTCAGGTAGGTGGAGTTGTTGCCGTTGCTGCTGCTCGTTGATCATTTACAATATGCCTAGTCGCATATCCAAAAGTTGCCATGCCCTCTTAACTTTGCTGCAGTGAGGATGCCTCGTGTGCGTTTTCTCTGCTTTAGCTCTGGGCGGCGACGGGTGCGGTGACCTCCTCGGTGCCCTTCGAAAAGTTGCACGTGTCGCAGACGTTGATGCACAACAGCAGCAGCTGCTACTGTCTCACTTTGAGCACCAACAGCAGTATCAGCAACAGCAGAAACAGTTGAGCCCAGGAGCGTACAACTTAGCATTTTTAGCAGCGTACTCAGAAGCTGCAGCGTTGGCGTCTCAAAGGCTTCTGCTGTTTACTGTTCACGAGCTGCAGCAGCAGCTGCTGCAACCTGGTGCTAGTTTGATGCGACGCCCGGCAGCAAGTCCACCCCTGCGTGTTTCCACCAGCAGTAGCAAGAAGCATCCGTACCCTTCTTTTCCTTCCATTGAAGATCCCTACAAATGGATTATCGTAGAACGTCGGGAGCAAGGGGCGTTGCAATGCTTGCTGCAAACCCAACAGGTGTTGCATGCCTCCCCAGACTTCGCCAGTGAAAGCGACATCAGTGCGTCTTCAGTATACGCGCCGTCTAGCAGCGCCTGCAGTAGAAACAGCTGCAGCTACAGCGATGGGAGATCTTTTCCTTACCATGTTTAGTTCCCTTATGTGCCGAAGCAACGGCAGCAACATCCGAAGGCTGTGCGGTAACTGCGGTTCAGGCTGCTACCTAGCACATATCCACATCTGCAAGCAACCATGTGTTGTTGCACAGGAGGGCGGCGCTGCTTTGAATTGAGAGGGCCGCTTGTCTCCCTGCTAACTGGCCCTGTGAAGTTTGACAGTGAAGCAGCGAAGCTCCGGCTATATCGACAGCTCATTGCACTCGGGATAGTAGAGGTAGGGTTTTCGGCAACTCAAGGCGTCCATTTGCATTCACATATGCATCAATGTGCATGCAGGCGCAGGCTTGCTGGCATATACTGATCGGCAATGCTCGGAATTTGCGTGCAGCGAGCTTTCACAGACCACAGCGCCAGCATAGGGGACTACCTCGTAGTAGGCCCTGTTCTACTGCAGCTGCTGCCTCTCCTGCGCCATTGTAAAGGACGACAGAATACACAGCAAGTACCCCTCTGGGGTGGAGATAATTGGGGCATTTTTGAGACAGACGGCCTTCCCAAGAAAGTATGCTGTAGGCGGGGGGGCTAGAGCAATGTGCTGCATGCGACGGTTCTCGTTCGCTTTCGGTGTGTTACTGCATTGCATGTTGCATTCTATGTACAGCTGAGCAGACTTCAGTTTGCGTCGGTGGAATGTACGTATCAGGACGGACCTGACACAACGACTGCTGCGGCTTCTGCTCTTACTGGGAGTGAAGTGGCGAAGGGTCCCAAGGACACAATACCGCGTAATTTGTGGGATGCATCCCTGAGTCCCAGCGTGCGACCGTAAGATTTTGCAGGACGGATTTAGTGGAACCGTGGAATCTCTTGTTTCTTCCCAGCAAAGCCAAATCAGACAGCAAGGCGAACGGGCAGACACGGGGAAAGAGCACAAACAGCCAACGGGACAAGCGGCACAGGACTACCCACATTTGGCGCAGCGAAAGGGGGTACAGGCAGCGGGCGGAGTAAGTATATCGTTTTTTGCTTCTTCATCTTTCTCCGCAGGTATACTGCTACGGATCCGCGAGCAGGTCACCAGAGGCGCCGAGTCCGTCGGAAGATCCCGCAATCCATTCGCCTCCAGCGCTGACAACAGCGCGGTAATTCTTGTATAGCTGCAGCCAGACGGTTAGTCGCACCTGCAGCGGCGCTATTCTGTTGCGTGCACAAGCCTATGATTGCAAAATCACTGAAGAGTACTACGGTAGGTGCTGATAAGTGTGGAACGCCAGATGCAGGCACTTGTGCATGCACCGTCCAATTGTTTTCTTCTGGCAATTTCGACCTATGCGCCGGATATACTTTACAATTGAGACATTTGGACTGCTTAATCATTTGCCTTCTCACTTCTGTAGGAGCCGTTGATGCCGGCTGGCAATACCGACAACTGCCGAATGCCCCAAGATGGTGCGAGAAACGGATTAGGTGGATTTGCTCAGAAATCTGTGGTAGAATCTGTCGCTCCGCACACGTTAGAGCCGAAAATATGTAGTCAATACGTGTAATGGGGAAGGTGTGGAGTTTGAGTTAAGGAATATGTCGGATATCCCATCACCTCTGTCGATTCAGAAGCTCAAGCCGCTCCCCCCATATGCTGCGTACACAATGATGCAGAGGTATGTTAGCTCACCGGTGCCAACAGTGGGTTCGTAGCTTGCGTTCGTGGGGACCTCAGCAACGAGTAGCCTGGGAGTTGCCGCCCACTGTCCAAACATGGTTTATTTCTTCATCGAAGTAGACTCCCCAGCATCGGACAGGTTTTGCACCAGCTTGGTCTTCCGCCTGCTCCACTTTGATGGATAGTTTATATTCAGAAGTGCCGATGCGAATCAAGTACAGTATGCACTAACACTGTAAATAATGTTGACGACTTTTGCTTGCTTGCCCGTTGCCTACAATGGCCGAGCACGGGTCCCCGTGCCAACTTCAGACAGACTTCCAACATCGTAGAGGCAATCTGTGCTACAACCGTAGAAGCAGACAATAACCAGCTGCGGTGGAGCCAAAACACTTAAGACACGAGGTCTTACAAGCAGCTGATCTCTCCTTGGATCGCCAGGGGTTTCGGTCACAGGGAATAAAATTCTGGAATTGTTGCGTACGGGAGAGAGTTTTCCATGAGTTGCAGCACAGCTTGCCAAAGCTCCTCTTGGAAGGAATCGTCATATGCAAAAGCGCAGTGGAAAGTCTCCCGGCATCAGTTTTGCCTTCATTAGCGACCCCGAGCTCCAGCAGAAACCCTCCTGCCAACTGCACTGACGTCTGCACCCAATCTTCATTACTGCCCACAGTGTATACTTACTCATATATGACACGTCGAAGCTTAATGAAGCATGCAAAATATGTGTAAAAACTGTTCCCATATGGTACTTGCGGTCAGAAGAGGAGTTGAACTGTGGACAGGATGGTTCGCCCGTGGCCCAAGAGGGAGTCTGCCGATGAAAATTGCCGAAATTGCACTTCCTTTTGCAAAGAAAAGGTACATAAATAAAGCCGCGGTGAGAGAGGTCATGCTGCTTGAGAATAACTAAAGGCGATGGTGGGCCGTCAGCTACTATTCCAGGATAAGGATAATTGACACAGTCTGCGAGGGTCCCGCCACAACGCTTGTGGGGTTGCAAATGAGGACCACAGCAACTAAAGCATCCACTATTTCTACTAATTAAACACCACGCTTATTTCTCGTGATTTTGAGCCTGCATTGGACCGTCGCATCCTGTCCTATGTTTCTCCGACATTTCAAAGTTGTCACTGTTTTGGCCGCAGAGTCAGCCGCACTGCTTGAAGGTATACTTAGTTGTGTCATTCGAAAGACTGAAAATTTTTGACAGCTTTGTGAATCATGCATTCATAGCCTATTCCCATTCGTTGGCAGTATATTATGTGACGTCTTCGCGTCAACTGCGTTCCTTTCCTACTGGCCGCCTTCCTTGTCAGGGCCTAAGGCAACTGTTCCCGTGCCAAAACTCCTCAAGGGTGGTGCTCAATAGCTGATGGACTCATCAGTTAGATCTATCTGGTCTCGGAGCCGCCGACAAGGCTCCTACTTCGGGCTCTGCTTGTTCCTGTCAATCAAGTAGCCCACATTTCTCGGCTGTGAAGGCTACGATGGATTCATCCTCAGCAAGCTGGAATCTTCAGATAAAAGCCAATTTTTCGTCACCTTCTCAAATTCCGATCTCAGAGTTGAGAGAACAAAACACTGCCGCTGTCAATACCCTCTCACCCGCTCCACCAACCGACTGCAATGAAACGTTTCGGATCAGCTGTGCTGTACCGCCAGATCCAGAAGGTCGGGCTCATCATAGCCTGCATGAGCCACAAATGCTAAGTTCTGTAGGATTGAAATCTTCACAGGCTTCCTCTAGACCTTCCGGTGACGAGCATGGCCGATCCGCTTATGCATCACGGGCCAGTACCAAAGAACGAGGAGTACATGAGTATGTGAAGGACTTGCAAGAGGCTGGAAGGTACGCTTTGTGGGCACCACTGCTGCATGGTGCATCTACTCTAGAAGAACTGTCCTTATTGTTGGGACAGATTCGCTTCGACGTGACGGCAGATGACCAGCGTGGGTCTTGGCTTCTGCCGGAAGAATTGTTGGCTCAGCAGCGAA
>CAJFCX010000139.1:0-35295 GCA_904066255.1 Eimeria sp. OTU-X | reverse complement strand
GTTTAAGGCATGGAAGCAAAGCGATTGAATCAAAAATAAGGTTTATATACACAAAACAAAAGAGTTTAGGGTTTAGGGTTTAGGGTTTAGGGTTTAGGATTTTGCAATTTCCAGTCCGCTAGACAACTTGGCGCGATGGATGGAAGGACAGCAATGGAGCACGCTGCTTCCATAGGGTTTAGGGTTTAGGGTTTAGGGTTTGAGTTTCTTTGCAGCGAAACACTTTCAATTTTACTATTTAGGGTTTAGGGTTTAGGGTTTCCAACAGCGCTCGCATCACCGAGGCACTGTGCTCGCTCTCAGCCCCGATCGCCCTACAGCGTAAACCTTGAACCTCGACTCTAAACCCTAAACCCTAAACCCTAGACCCTAATCTTTAACTCCAGGTTATCCAATTCTTTTAGCTATACAAATACATATAAACACACATCCCCTAATATATAAACCCTAATATCTAAACCCTAAACCCTAGGCCCAAGACATTGCCGCATGTGACAAGTGTGTATCCCTAGGCCCTCAACTGCAAACCCTAAACCCTAATCTTTGAAAAACTTCATCAGTATTTACACTTTTCTGGCAAACAATTCGCTGCCGCGAATTCATCTTTAGGGTTTAGGGTTTAGGGTTTTTTCAGCAGCAACACCGGCAACAGCAACAATCGCGATACCAGCGGCAGCAGCAGCATTAGAGACATCAGCAACTACGGCAGCAGCAGCAGAAACTCGAGAGGCAACAGCAGCAGCAAGAATAGAAGCGATCAACAGCAACAACATCAGCAAAGACAAGAGCAACGGCAGCAGCAGCAGCAGCAGCGGCAGCAGCAGCAGCAAATGTGGTGCGGTGATCTCTAGCAGCGGCAGATGCTGCTGCTGAATGTGGTGCTGCTGTGGCTAGCAGCAGCAGCAGCAGCAGCAAAGGTAGGCGCATACAAGGGCCACAGCCCAGCTGCCTTCATCGGCCGCCTCCAACCCAGCAACAGCATTAGCTGCAGAGGCAGCAGCAGCAGCAGCAGCAGCAGCAAAAATGTGACAGGCAGAGTCCAAAGATGGCTCGGCAGCAGCAACAGCCGCAGCAGCAACAGCAGCAAGAACAGCATTTACAGCAGCAATGCCAGCATCGGTAGACAGTACAGCATCCGGGTCAGCAGCAACAACAGCAACAGCAGCAGCAACAACAGCAGCTGCATCAGCAGCATCAGCAGCATCAGCAGCAGCATTCCGGCCGATGTGAGTCCTCTTGCTGCTGCTCCTCTCTTTGATTATACGAATCGTCATTTTCGTTATTTGCTGCGGATGCTGTCAAGGGATTTGCTGCTGTATACAGAGATGCTGTCTCCTGTGCTGCAGCAGCAGCAGCTGCAACTGCTGCAGCAGCTGCAGCAGCAACAGCAGCAGGGCTTGGATCCGCAGCAGAGAGAGGTACTGCTGCAGCAGCTGCTGCTCCTACAGCCGCCGCACACAGCAGCAGAGCTTAAAGCAGCAGGAAGGGATGCGAAGACAGTGCTGCAACTTGCTGCAGCAGATGTTGCTGCAGCAGCAGCAGCAGCAACTCTTGCTTCTGCAGTTATCTCGAATGAGCAGCAGCAGCAGCAGCTGCAGCAGCAGGTGCTCTTCAATCTTAACTGTGGCTGCCCCAGCAGCTGTGCTGCAGCAGGAGGCTTTGGTTTGCTGCTGCAGCGGGAGCCGCAAAAGGTTGGTGCTATGTGCGCAGCAATGCAAGCTGCAGCAGCGGCACAGCAGCAGCAGTACCTGCAACAGCAGCAGCAGCAGCAAGTTGAGGTGTCTGTGAAGTGCCGCCTAGGAATCGTAGGCGAAGATGCTTCGATTGAGAGCTTCCTGCAGCAGTGCGATGCAGCAGCAACAGCAGCAGCAGCATCTGGTGCTGCTGCTGCTGCTGCACCCCGTCATTACATTCTGCATGCAAGAGAGGGAGTGTTGGGGATGTCTTGCAGCAAAAGCAGCAGTAACAGCAGCAACAGCAACAGGAACGCTCCTCCGCTGCAGTATGAAAGGGCAGCAGCAGCAGCAACAGCTGCTGCTGCTGCTGCAGCGCAGCAGCAACAATCACGACGTCTGTTCTTTACATTGAATGGGGGAATAGAGAATCTAGAAGACGCATCGCGTCTGCTGCAGCAGTGCAACAGCAGCAGCAGCAGCAGCAACAGCAGCATATGCGGAGTAATGATTGGCCGAAGCCTCAAGCAAAATCCTTGGCTTTGGCTGAAACGCGCGGATGCATTTATTGCTGCTCACCCCATCAGCAGCAGCAGCAGCAGCAAGTGCAGCAGCAGCGAATGCAGCAGCAGCAGCACCAGCGTTGCGGCTAGCCGCTATGAAGCCCTTTTAGCATATATGGAGTATGCGGACAGGGAGATGCTGAAGCTGCAGCAGCAGCTACAGCAGCAGCAGCTACAGCAGCAGCAGCAGCAACAACAACAGCAGCAGCAGCTGCAGCAGCGGAAGCAGGGAGCGTGCCTTGCAGGGTTTCGTCGTGAGTTGCTGCAGCCGCTGCTGAATTTGTTTTCGGGTGTACGCGGATCTAATCACTATAAACACGAGTTGCTGCTGCTGCAGCAGCAGCAGCAACAGCAGCAGCAGCAGCAAGTCAGCAGCATCATACTGCGAGCCATGAAGCATCTGCCAGACTCAGCCCTCCATGAGCAGAGGGAGCCTAAACCCTAAACCCTAACTAAACCCTAAACCCTAGATAGCGGACAAAGATGCAATGCGTAGCATTTTAGTCATCTTATAAAATTGTTTCTGCTGCTGCTGCTGCAGCAGCAGCAGCAGCAGAGCAGCAGATAACTACCACAGCCGCACTAGCGGCTGCTGTCATTTGTCTCCTCGGAGGGTTTAGGGTTTAGGGTTTAGCTGTCTGTTTGATTTCCTGCTAATCTTCTCTTCTTCTTTTCTTTTGATGGTCTATAACGTTGTAAGGAAGTATCCATACCTCCTCCTGTTAATAAACACACAAACCCTAAACCCTAAACCCTGATGTCTACTTCTTTGCATTGGTGAGGTTCGGGGATATTGAGCCAGTCTAGGGTTTAGGGTTTACGAGCTGCTAGGGTGTAGGGTTTTAGATGTGTTAGTGTTTAGGGTTTTTAGACTTGTTAGGTTTGTTAGTGTTAAGGGTTTTAGATTTATTAGGGTTTAGGGTTTAGGGTTTACCAGTTGTCTTCATCTTTTT
The DNA here is from genome assembly GCA_904066255.1 of Eimeria sp. OTU-X. Classification (NCBI taxonomy): domain Eukaryota; phylum Apicomplexa; class Conoidasida; order Eucoccidiorida; family Eimeriidae; genus Eimeria; species Eimeria sp. OTU-X. Next base: position 32,106 of record CAJFCX010000139.1, on the reverse strand, counting down.
ATATTCAATGTTATCTTGCTCAAGGATCCTATAGATACGATTAGTGTTTGTATTAACTGCTGCTTTTCTTGCTGCATTTGCTGCTGTATATGCAGCAGCAGCAGCAGCAGCAGAAGCACGTACTGCTGCTGCTGCATTACGACGCTGCTGCTTATATTCCCTTCTCTCCTTATGCTGCTGCAGCAACTCCCGCTGCAGCAAATTGCTGCTGTTGGTGCGCAAACCCCCGAGGGTTTTTATATCATAGTACCGAGGTGTCAGTAGCTGTAGTCCTACCTGCAACATACAAACCCTAAACCCTAAACTCTAAACCCTAAATAGCCCATAGAGAAGAATCGGTGGTGTGCACCAGTTTGCTGCCGCTGCTCCGTTTCTAGGGTTTAGGGTTTGCTCATAGAGAGGAACAGAATGAGGGATTAGGGTTTAGGGTTTACCTTCTGCTGGTGCTGCAGCAAACTGAGGGGTTTTAATGTTTCTTCTGTCGATTCAAGAGCGGAGCGCCAGAGGCAGCGCAGCTGCAGCAGGAAGCAGCAGCAGGATCGCCCCCCTACTGTTGCTGCAGCAGCAGCAGCCGCTGCTGCTGCTTCTGGTGCAGCAGCAGCTGCTGCTGCAGTTGGCATTCCTTCTTCGTCATCTTCATCTGCCTCACCTTCAGCAGGTGCTGCTGCAGGTGTTGCTGCGGGTCCTGCTGCTGCTGCTGCTCTTGCTGCTGGTGGTGCAACAGCAGCAGCCTGCAGCACCAGCGCATGCACCAGCGGGAGAGCAGGCAGCAGCTGGTGCATCGCTGGTATGTAGGCGCTGGTGGTTTGCAGCCTCTGCAGCAGAAACACTAACATCAACCCCTAAACCCTAAACCCTCATTCTGTTCCTCGCCATGAATTCAGGCGGAGGGTTTACTACTCGAAGTTCCTACTAATTGGTGTTTACTGTCTTAATTTAGGGTTTACGGTTTTGATTTAGGGTTTACGATTTCGAATTAGGGTTTAGGGTTTCTAATTAGGGTTTAGGGTTTACGAGGTTTTGGAACATGGCGAAGGTCGTCGCCGCCACAGAGAAGCCAAAGTTAGCCCAACCCTCCCACTTCGCCATCAGCTGCTGCTGCTGCTTCTGCTGCTGCTGCTGCTGCTGCGGCCGTTGCTGCTCCAGGATGCGCAGTACGGGCTCCTCAAGCTCTGGCTGCAGCATTTCTGCTGCGGAGTGTTGGTCGGGCTGCTGCTGCTGCTGTTCTTGCTGCGTCTCTTGCTGCTGCTTGCCTACCAGCAGCAGCTGGCGTGCTGCTGTGTGTAGCAGGGCTGCTGCCAATCCGAAGGAAGTGGGGAAGTAACAGCCGTCTTCCGGTGTCGCTGCAGCAGCAGCACGTCGCAGCAGCAGCAGCAGCTGCGCAGCAAGCGGCGCAGCAGCAGGAGCAAGCGGAGGAGGCATAGCAGCATATGCTTCTCTTTTACTACTAATTGGTTGCGCCTCCTGCTGCAGCAGCTGACCGTGTTCTGCTTCTGCTGCTGCTGCTGCTGCTGCAACGCCAGCACGGGTTAGGGGAAGCGGAGCAAGGGTGAGCTTCTGCTGCAGCTGCTGCTGCTTCTGTTGCAGCATCTGCTGCTGTTGTGGCTGCAGTTTATGCCGCTGCTGCACCTTCTGTATACGCCGCAGCATATGACGTAAGCGGGGAGGGCAAACAGGCAGCACATCTGCATGCTGCACTGCTGCTGCTGCTCCTGCTGCTGTATCCAGTATAAGGAATGCTAGCTGCAGCAAGCTGTGCTGCCTCTGCTGCTGCAGCGACGAGCAGCAAAACAGCAACTGCAGCACAGCAAGATCTGTTGAGGTAAGGATACACCTCAAGTCTGTTTGTTTGGCTGCTAGCTCCTGCTGCAGTTGCTTCGGTACCTGCTGCAGCAGCAGTTGCAGCAGCGTGTCAGTATCAGCATCCTCAGGTACTGGTTTTGCTGCAGCAGGTGCAGCAGCAGCAGCAGCAGCAGCATCTAGATGGATGCGCAGCTGCTGCAGCAGCTCCTCATCTCCTGGTGCAATACGCCCAGCCATATGCAGCAGCAAAGGCTTGAAGAAACGCTCTGCTGCTGCTGCTGCTGCTGAGTGCTGCAGCAGCTGCAGCAGCGGAGGCTGCAGGTGACGCCATAGCTCAAAGAAAGACGAGCCTACACATAACAAGAAACAATTAGGGTTAAGGGTTTATGGTTTAGGGTTTTATTCGTATATAATTCTATTGGCTTCGGGGCTGAAAAATAGGGTTTGGAGGGTTTACAACTAGGGTTTAGGGTTTAGGGTTTACCTGTTCCGTTACGGATGTTGCTGCGGCACTGCAGCACGAGATGCAGCAGCAAACCCTCCAGCAGCATCACCATTTTGCTTCTGTTCTTTGCTTCCTCCATTGGATATATAATTATATAACTGCATGCAAAGAGATTAGGGTTTGGGGCTTTAATTAAATGAGGGTTTAAGGGTTACGAGACGAGGGCTTAGGGCTTAGGGTTTACAATATGCAGGGTTTAGGGTCCAGTATATATATACGTAAACTTCTGTTCTCTAGGGTTTATATATTAGGTCTCTATTGTAAGGGTGTACAAGGGTTTAGGGTTTATACGAGGGTTTATATTAGGGTTTAGGGTTTATACGAGGGTTTAGGGCTTACCGGTGTAGGAGTTTAGCTTGTGACGAGGGTCTCCATTCATTAAATAATTGGGGTGTATCCTCAGCTCTCTTAGGGAAGGAGGGTTTATAGGGCAGCAGCAGCTCGTGCTGCTCATTCAGCAGCAGCAGCCGCTGCTGCTGCTGCTGCAGTGATAGCTCCTCCTCGTCACTGTCAAGCTCTGCAGCAGCAGCTGCAGCTGCAGCTGCTGCTGCTTCTGCTGCTGATGAACGAGCAGCAGCTCCAGCGCTACCGCTGTCGGCCCCCGAGCCACCATCTGCAGCAGCAGCAGCAGCAGCTGCTGCTGCTGCTGCTTTGTCTGCTGCTTTGTCCGCTGCTGCTGCTTCTCCTCCTTCTCCTTCCTCTTCTTCTTCTCCTTCCTCTTCTTCTTCTTCTCCTTCCTCTTCTTCTTCTTCTCCTTCCTCTTCTTCTCCTTCCTCTTGTTCTTCTTCTTCTCCTTCTTCTTCATCCTCTCCCTTTGCTGCTGCTGCTGCTGCTGCTGCTTCGTCTGCTGCTGCTGCTGCTTCGTCTGCTGCTGCTGCTGCTGCTGCTGCTTCTGGTTCTCCAGAGTCTTCTTCGTGCTGCAGCAACTCCTTCAGCTCCTCATCTTCTTCTTCCTCTTCTTCTTCTTCCTCCTCCTCCTCCTCGTCGCCGCTGCTGCTGCCGCTGCTGCTGTCGCTGTCGCTTTCGCTGCCGCTGCTGCTGCTGCTGCTGCTGCCACTAGGAGCAGCAGTCTCTTCTGTGTTACCCCAAAACCCTTCTTCGTCTTTCATCATCTCCTCCTCTTCTGCACAGTAAACGCCAAACCCTAAACCCTAAACCCTAAACCCTAAACCCTAAACCCTAAATCGGACATTTTTTTTCGCGTCTGTAGCATTTAAACCCTAAACCGTAAACCCTAAACCCTTATGATTATTTATCTTACCTTGTTTTTCTTCTTGCTGCAGCATCTGCTGCTGCTTCTTTTGCTGATTAAGCAACTTCTTTCTTGCTCTTTCTTTTAGTTCTTCCTCTGTTAATAACTTCTCGCCTGCTGCAACACGAGGAACAAATCGTAGTATTGCTGCTGCTTTATCATACTCTGCTGCTGTTGCTTCTGCTGCTTCTATTGCTGCTGCTGCTGCTGCAGATGATGAAGCTGTCTTTGTAGAAGATCCTGCAGCAGCATCCCTGCTGCTGCTGCTGTCTTCATTGTCTAGAAGCAGCAAGGGGGCCTTGCTTCCGCTGCTGCTGCTGCTGCTGCTCTTCTGAAGGAAACCAAACAACGAGGACTTCTCTTCTTGCTGCTTCTCCTGCTGCTGCTGCTGTTGCTCCTTGCTCGACTCGTCCTCCTTACTCCCCCCCTCTTTTGAGTACTTCTTTAGCAGGTCCTCAAGACTCCTGAAACACCGTAAACACTAAACCCTAAACCCTAAACCCTAAGCCCTAGTGCAGCATCACTTTCAGCAAACCTGAACCCCGAACTCTAAACCCCAGACCCTAAACCCTAAACCCTAAACCCTTACGGTCCTTTGTCCTTGGTTTTAGCGTAAGGTAAGGTTTCTCTAACTGCAGCAAACTGCAGCTCCAGTTGCTGCAGCAGCTGCTGCTGCTCTTCTGCTTCTCGTGCGTGCTGCAGCAACCAATCAAACCCTAAACCCTCAACCCTAAACAGCGGCCCCCTCAAGAAACCCTAGCAGATTGCGATGCAGAGAGGTTTTAGGGTTTAGGGTTTTTGGCTAAGCTCGTCTCTACCTGCTCGCCACCCAACCCTAAACCCTAAAGCTAGGGTTTAGGAAGTAGGGTTTAGGAATTAGGGTTTAGGGTTTACCTGTGCCTTCGCCTCTTTACTCTTAGAAATAATTTCTTTTAGTACTTCTCTACGACTCTTAGGGGCATCAGAAGAACCACCAGAAAAAAATAAATCCCCCTCCAACACTGAACACAAACCCTAAACCCTAAACCCTAAACCCTAAACCCCCAAAACCCTGAATCCTAAACGGTAGATCCTAAACCCTAGATCATAGCTCGCTTATAGGTTATGGTGTGGACTGCTAAGGCGGGGCCGCTGCAAAGTTTATAGATAAAACCCTAATGAGGGTTTAGGGTCTAGGGTTTACTTTGTTGTTCTCCTGTATCCTCTTCTGCTGCTTGCTTTTGCATAACAAGAGCAGCAGCAGAAGCACGAAGTTCTTCGTCCCCCATCTCTGCTATTGGCTTCCCTTTATGCAGCAGTAAATCTAAATCTCTTGCTCCTGCTGCTGTACCTCCTGCTGCTGCTGCTGCTGCTGCAGCGGCAGCAGATTCAGGTGTATCCTCAGCTTCATCCCCTAATTCATCATCGTATATATTTTCTTCTCCTTCTTCGTCTTCTAAGACAAAAGATTTCTTCTTTCTTTTGCGCTGCTTCTGCTGCTGCTGCTGCTGCCGCCGCAGCAGACGCTGCTGCTGCTGACGCAGCAACACTAAACGAGCAAACATTAACTCCTCTGCATCTGCTGCTGCTATTGCTGCAGCACGGTTGCTTCCATGAGTACGCTTTGCTGTTGCTGCTGCTGCTGCTGCTGCTCCTGCTGACCTGCTGCTGCTGCTGCTGCTGCTGCCGTCGCCACGGTACAGACGCTCATCGCGAATGCCGCTGCCGCTGCTGCTGCTGCTGCTGCTCGTGTTTGGATCAACGAATGTAACTGTCTGCACACAAATATTCAAACCCTAAACCCTAAATCCTAAACACTAAACACTAAACCCTCAACTACACGGCAAAGTGTCTAACTAAAGGAGTCTACAGAAAATTAGGGTTTAGGGTTTAGGGTTTACCTTTGTGAGATCTCTCTCTGCTCCTTTTACTTTAAGACCTAAAATCTTCCTCCTCGGTTGTTTGTTGCTCATAACATCAAATGGATTCGCGCTGCTGCTGCTGCTGCTGCTGCCAGCAGCAGCAGCACGCTTGCCCTTGCCAATTGCCATCTTCAAACAATAAACCCTGTAAGATGCTGCTGCTGTTACTGCTGCTGCCGTAAAGTTTCGCTAGGCAGCAGCAGCAGCAGCAGGTGTGCTGCTGCTGCAGCTGCTGCCGCTGCTGCTGTGGCTGCTGCTGTTGCCTGCGTTAGAAGACGCCTCTACAGAGGGGAGCAGTCACAATCTTCTTGCTGCAGCAAAGGATCTCTTAACTGCATCAGCATGGACAGCAGCAGCAGCAACAGCAGCACGGCCCCACAGCGGAGATGCATGCATCTGGAGCAGCAACGACCTTCGAGGAGAACTAATGGACAAATTCATGCAAATTAGGGTTTAGGGTTTAGGGTTGATCAGTTAAACTTTATTAGAGAAGAAAAAGTTATAACTCCTAGTTGCTGTTTACTCCACAGCAGCAACAGCAGCAGTAGCAGCAGCAGCAGATGCTGCTGCTGCGGGGCCCCTGAGGGCCTCACCGCCGACAAGTCTCGAGCCAGGACAAACACTAGACCCTAAACCCTAAAGCCTAAACTCTAAACCCTAAGCACTAAACCCTAAACCCTAAATACTACAATTTATGTTCTTAATATAGGTATATTAAGTTTCTGTGTTGCTGCTCCCCTCTACTAAGCCCAAACCCTTGGTCGGCAGTTCCCCTAAACCCTAGACCTTAGACCCTAGACCCTAAACCAAAACCCTAACCCCCCGGTGTACTTCTAGACCTTCGCTACGCAAGGTAACACCAATCCCAAGACCCTAAGCCCTAAACCCTAAACCCTAAATCCTAGGGGCTGAGCTCCCTAGCCGGCGGTGCGCCTGCTATGGATGATGCCTACCGCATAAAACCCTAAACCCTAAACCCTAGCTCTCCAATGTGATATGGAGCAAAGAGTCTAGGGTTTCGGGTTTAGGGTTTGGGGGAATGCGGCTCAAAGGGGCAGCAGCATTCGTTTATTTCTGCTGCTGCTGCTGCGGCTCCAATGGCGAGCTGCTGCTGGGCAGCAGCAGCCGCAGCAGCTGGCCACTGTCATGGAAGCAGAATTCAGCAGCAGCAGCAGTAAAGTTTAACTCTCCCGCTTTTCTTCTGTCACCACCCTCAGCAGCAGCAACAGCAGCAACAGCAGCAACAGCAGCACGACAGCAGCAGAGGCCGATATACTTCCGTCAATATGCCTCTGCAAGTGACACAGGAGATAACACAGATACAAGCAGCACCAGCAGCAAGAGGAGCAGCAGAAAAAGCAGCAAGAGCAGCAGTAGCAGCAAGAATGCCCCCACAGCCACTAGCAGATCTTCGCGCAGCAGCAGCAGCAGCAGCAAACGGGGAGTCCGGGGCAGTAAAGCTAGCGCTGCTACCACTCCCTCTCCCAGCACCATCAGCAGCAGCAACGACAGCAGCATCAGCAACGACAGCAGCATCAGCAACGACAGCAGCAGCGACAGCAGCAGCGACAGCAGCAGCAGCAGCAGCAGCAGCGGGAAGGAGTTGAAGACGACATTATATCGTCGTGGTTTGAATCCATTAGGGTTTGAGTATATGGAGATGCCAGCAGCAAACCCTAAATTGCAGCAGCAAATAACAAATGATGAATTAGCGGTGTTAAATAAGTATGGATTTACAGCCAATAAACCCTTAACACATTTCCGTAATTGGCATCTTGCTAATCGAGGTAAACCCTAAACCCTAATAAACCCTAATAAACCCTAATAAACCCTAAACCCTAGGGGTTAACCAAACCATCGGCAGATTTTCATTCTTTTATACGACAGGTGAGGCACTATGTAGGGTAAGGGATGAGAGGGGAAGATAGAGTATCCATCCATCAAACACTATTTAGGGTTTAGGGTTTATTAGGGTTTATTAAGGCTTATTAGGGTTTATTAGGGTCTAGGGTTTATGTATAGGATGCTGGGAGGATTTCGGTATACCAACTGTTCCTCATATCCCCACCATAAGACCTCTTGAAGAACCACCCCTTCCTCGTCTACCATTAAAGTATTGGAGCGAGACCCGTTGTATTGTAAACCCTAAACCCTAAACCCTAAACCACACAAGGTGCTTGCATGTAGCTACTCCACAAGGATACAACCTAAGAGGCAGTTGTGCTGCTGGCAATGAACCCTAAACCCTCAGCTTTGACGCCTTTATTTAGCACGGGAGATCTGCACAATACTGCTAATTAGGGTTTAGGGTTTAGGGTTTGATGCTTGCAGTCATCGGATTGGCGCCATTATCCTTTATATATGGAGTTGTTTAACCAAACCGTCTTAGATCCTGCAATTTATAACATTCCCGAGCCCAGCAGCAGCAGCGACAGCAGCAGCAGCAGCAGCGAGAGCAGCAGCAGCAACAAGAAAGATGAAGGAATATTTCCTCCTATTCAGCTACGAGGGGATTGGGAACCAGAAAGGGATCGTCTTGGTCTTGGATATGGAGATGCACGCATCTTCGAGGTAATGCTGCTGCTGCTGTTGCTGCTGCTGATGTTGCTGCTGCTGATGCTGCTGTACTTGCTGTTGCTGCTATTGGTGGTGTTAGGTTTGCTGCTGCTCATGCTCCTCATTTGCAGTGCATTTATTGGTGTTGCTGTTGTTTTTGTTGTTGTTTTTGTTGTTGTTGTTGTTGTTGCTGCTGCTGCTGCTGTTTTGCTGCTGCTGCAGGATTGGCCATCGTGGGACCCTACATTTACTCTGCAAGTGACAGAAGCAACAAACCTCACCATTGTCCCCCAGACGGGTACATATAAACCCTAAACCCTAAAGCATTTGCTGAGGGGGATTGCTTCTCCGCGGAGTGCTTACTGGGTTTTAGGGTTTACGAGTGTTTGAGGTTCAGGGTGAACTAGGGTATAGGTACTAGGGTTTATATACTATGCATTAGGGTTTAGGGTTTAGGGTTTAGGGATTAGGGTTTAGGGTTTGTGCATAGGTGAATATTATCAGAAATTATACATAGGCCCATTGCCATTAGGAGGGGGATGGACATTAGGATCATTAGTTAAAAGTTTTGCTTTGCATCGTGGGCCTGGGCATGCAGTAACGGGGGTCTACTTGCACCATCCAGATACTCATGCTGCTGCTGCTGCTGTTGCTGCTGGAGGGGAGGCTGGCAGCAGCAACAAGAAGGAGCATCATGGAATAGCTGAAAGGAGAGCAGCAATTGCTGCTCTACAGGCTGCTGCAGCGCCAAAGGAGTCACCTGCACCACCACCAGCAGCAGCAGCAGCACCAGAGAGGACCAGATGCGGCAGGTATCAAGGAGCACATTCTGTACCAGGGATGAGGGAGGATCTTATTGAGCTTGCCCTTAACCTGAAAGGGGTACGCCAAACCCTAAACCCTAAACCTTAGTTGCACTCTACAGAGTAGTGTCTTAGGGGTTACTCAGTTCCTGGGGTTTAGGGTTTACGACTTGGAATGTATTATCTGGGGTTTAGGGTGTAGGGTTTGTGTGCAGTTAGCGTTACGTTCCTCTGTTCCTTTCTTACGCACACGTATAAGAGTAAGAGCAAAAGGACCACTAAAGTTATTAGGTGGACATTTATCTCTTCCTTCTTTCCTTAAATGTTATAATAAAGAACATTATATCTGTACCCTAAACCCTAATGCGAGGGTTTGCTTCGATTTCCAAGTTGAATGGAATAGAGGGCTATGGCTTGCTGATCTTGATGGTAAACCCTAAACAATAGAAACCCTAAACACTAAACCCTAAACCCTAGGAAACAATAAATCCAAGAAACACTAAACCCTACGGTGTCCGTAAATCTATACATCAGCAAAAACAACCATTAAATCTAAACCCTAAACCCTCAACTGCCGCGGCCCCTGCATGCCTGCCATGCCTTCGCACCACTGACAAGCGGTTAGGGTTTTTAATAGGAGCACCTAATTAGGGTTTAGAGCAAAGGTCTAGGGTTTAGGGTTTGGTGCTTATGCTCCTGCTGCAGGCCTCTACCGTGAAGAGGAAGGGTTTACCTACCGCCTGTTCAAACGCAAACACCTATCACCCCCTCCTATCAAGCACCAGCAGCAGCAGCAGCAAGTGCAGCAGCAGCAGATGCCGCAGCAGCAGGAACTCGAGATGTACCCTACCAGCTGCTGCTTCAGCCCCTGCCATAGAATGCGTATTGCTGTCCACAAGCTCATGGGCACGCGTTGGTGTCAAGAGTAAACCCTAAACCCTAAACCCTTAGGACTATAGACCGCCTCCTTAAGCTATTGTAGCATCTGCTTCTGCTTGTGGGGTTTTGCATAAAGGTTAAGTAACCATATTGTGTTGGGGGTTTAGGGTTTACAGGGGTTTTAAGGTTAACAGTGGTTTAGGGTTTAGGCCTCCCTCTTGAGAAGGGTTTAGGGTTTGAAGGTTTAGTACATCTCGCCAGGGTCTAGGGTTTTGTGGTTTCCACGTTTTGTTGTTTTCCTCTTTCTGTGCTGCCATTCCACCTATGCGTGAGGGTTTAGGGTTTAGGGTTTAGTGTTTGTGTGTAGGCGTATGGAGTGTCCTGATCCTAAGGAGCAATTAGTAGTAGAGATATGGTCTTCTCCTAAGAATACTCCTAAGGAGGTGCTGCTGCATGCATTATTAGAGATAACAGAAGCAACAAAAGCAGCAAAAAGGCAATTAGAAGAAAATAATAATTATGAGGAAGAAGAAAGGAAGCTTAGAGGTAATAGTAAACCCTCATATAAACCCTAAACCCTAAACCCTAATTTCAAACCCTCCAAACCCAGCAGTTTCACGGTCGGTATACATCAAGTTACATATAAACCCCAATATAAACCCTAATCGTAAACCCTAATTATTACAAACCCTCGCGGAAACCCTAAACACAACCTAAACCCTAGAGTGCGACCTCCTTCCCACCCATCCCCGTCTAGTGGGTTACTAGGGTTTAGGGTTTAGCGTTTATGTGCAGAGGGTTGGGAGAAGATATCTAATTACCGAGAAGAAGAAAGACAACAAGAAATAAAGGGGGGGCCCCCTCTCTATATCTTGGGGCCCCGAGGTCAACTGTTGCCTGCAAGCCCTGATGAGGCCTCTAAACCCTCGTTTCCTATGACTTCTCCTCCGGTAAACCCTAATCCAAACCCTCACAAAGCCTAGCTTCCTTGCAAAACCCTACTATAAACCCTCATAAACCCTAAAACGTTGATTGCCCCAAAATGCGAAACTCCAAACCCTCATAAGCCCTCAGATAGCCTAGACCCTAAACCCTCACATATACCCTAAACCCTAAACCCTTCTTCTTGTTTGCCAGGCTCCTGAACTACGCCCTGAAGCCTGGCTGCAGCAACAACTGCAGCAGCAGCAGCAGCCCGAGCAGCAGCAAAACCAGCAGCAGGAAGCTGACCAGCAACACCAGCAGCAGAAGCATCCACAAGAGCAGCAGGAAGAGCAGCAGCAAGAGCAGAAGGAAGAGCAGACACAAGAGCAGCAGCTGATGCAGCAGCTGCAGCAGCTGCAGCAGCAGCTGCAGAAGCAGCAGCAGGAACAGGCAGGAGGCAACCCTGATGATGTGCTGCTGGAGGATTTAGGTTTGCCTCCCCAGGCTCTAAAAGGCCTACATGATGTAAGCTACTTCTGCTGCTGCTGCTGTTGTTGCTGCTGCTGCTGTTGTTGTTGCTGCTGCTGTTGCTGCACTAACGGTGCTTCTGTTGTGTATTGTATCGCTGCTTCGTGGGTAGCTGCTACAGCATCTACTACTGCTGCAGTGTTGCCTCTTTGTATGCTGCCTTTCCTTATTCTGCTGCTCTCGTGCTGCTGCTGCTGCAGTGCGAAGTACGTACACTGGGAGATGTAAGCCTCTACTCGATGCAGCAGCTGCTGCGTATCCCTGGAGTTACTGTTGCAGCAGCAACTTTGCTGCAGCAGCTGCTGCAGCACCGCTTTGATAAAGAATTGGCCCCTGACTAAACCCTAAACCCTTGGGCAATTAGCAGTAAAAAGGGTTTAGGGTTTTGTAAAAGATTCCCACTTGTTTGTTGACCCCATAGCCTGCAAACCCTAAACCCTAACAAATTAGGGTTTAGGGTTTACGGCTTTGAGCCGACAAGGAGCCAAGAGACAAACGAAACGGTTCAAAAACACTTTTTGTTTACTCCCTCGGGTTTTAAGAGGGTTTAGGGTTTAGGGTTTAGGCTCTTCTTCGGGGGAGATACGAGGAACGCGAAGTTTGCGACCAACAGGGCAATACTGCCGCGCGAGGCAAACAGCACACTGCAAGCAAACACCAAACCCTAAACCCTAATTATTAAACCCTAATTCCCAGCAGAAGCAAAACCATTCTGATTGCCGGCCAGTAGTGGCAGAGTTTATGACGGTAAAATGTGCGCATAGGGTTTAGGGTTTATGCAAACGCTCAGGTTTAGTGTTTAGGGTTTAGGGTTTACCGCAGGGTTTACAGGTTTGCAGATTTGCTGCCCGAAGCCAACAAGCAAAAGATTAACGTCTTCCCAGTGTTGCCTGAACAAACCCTAAACACTAAACCCTAAACCCTCAGCGACGGAAGCAGGGAAGAGTCTGCTCCAAGCATTCGGCCTACTCCAGCTGCAAGTACGTTCTAGGGTTTAGGGTTTAGCGTTTGCCGCACCTTGGAATACAGTCTTCAAGGGCAATTTCTGTTTCTTGTGGCGTTTTTGTCTTGGCCCATCCAAGCCTGCAACAAACCCTAAACCCTAAACCCTTAACTCTTAGTCCTAAAGCACGCGCATGCTGCAACCGCTTAGCAACTAGGGTTTAGGGTTTGTGGTTAGAAAGCACTATGGTTTATGGTTTACTGGAGAAATAGGGTTTGCTAGGGTTTACCTGTTACTGATGCGGTGTACGTGCACATCCACTGCAATACCATGGAAAGAATTCCAAGCCTGCGAAGCCAAACCCTAAACCCTAGTCTAAACCCTAAACCCTTGCTTCTACAGAAACACCTTCCCTCTAGGCTCTGCGGCAGTTTGTACGTTTGCGGGTTTAGGGTATCGGTGTGTGTAAATACAACATGCCATGCCTCTCTAGGGTTTAGGGTTTACGGTTTATTTAGGGTTTACGTACAGCATGCATAACTATATTAGCCATTTTTCTTCCTACTCCCTTTAACTCCATTAAATCCTCGAGGGTTTGGGGTACCTCTCCTCCATGTTTAGCGATTAGGGTTTCTGCTGCTGCCTTTAAGAAGGTTGTTTTATTGTTATGAAACCCTACACCAAATAGTAAACCCCTCAACTTCTCTGCACACACCCAAACCCTAAACCCTAAACCCTAAACCCTAGACACAGAAACCACCGGAGTATGGGGGACTTAGGGCTTGGCATTCAGCTTTAATCGGTGCTTTTTCTAGGGTTTACAAGGGGTCTGTTACACCTTTAGGGTTTAGAGACAAGGGCGTCTTCAGGGTTTAGGGTTAAGGGTTTATTGTTTACCAGAATCGCATGCAGCAAGAGCATGAGGGTTTAGCAATCCGTTGCTTCTTAGCCTCTCTACGCATGCATGCGTTTGTTCATCTTTTGTTTGGCTAGATAGCATTACTGCTACTAATACAGCAAACCTCTGCATGCATAAACCCTAAATCCTAAACCCTAGACCCTAGGTCCTAGGATAGATAACATCACTGCTACCAATACAGCAAACCGCTTCACACACAAACCCTAAGCCCTAAAGGGTTTGGACCTAACGAGCAAATCCACTAAAAGGGACTCTGTATGAGCTCCCTTCTAGGGTTTAGGGTTTAGGGTTTAGGGTTTAGGGTTCTCACTCTTTCTTTCTCGTCTTTCCCCGTTTGTGCCTCTACGCCCATTGAGTCAACAGGTGCGTCTCGCTGCAGCACAACACTGCAAACCCTAGGGTTTAGGGTTTAGGGTTTGGCTTCTAGGGTTTAGGGTTTAGAGTTTAGGGTTTACCTTTTCTCGCATCTTGCAGATAGCCTCCCATACTTTGTCGAAGTTTGCAGGCGGAGGTTTTGTTGGGCCTGTGCTGCAGCTGGTGCTGTTGTTGTTGTTGCTGCTGCTGCTGCTCTTGCTGCTGCTGCTGCTGTTGCTGCTGCGATTGCGGCCCTTTGGTTTGCCAATAGGCACAAGCTGGGTTTCTTCCTCGGAGTCGCTCGACTCTGATGCTGCTGCTGCGTCTGCTGCTGCTGCTGCTGGTGTTGCTGCTACATTTGCTGCTGCCTCTCCTTCTTTTACTTGTGGTTCCGACTTGCAGCCCTTTGCTGCTGCTACTGCTGCTGTTGCTTCGCTTTGCTGCTGCTGCAGTGGACCTGAGCTGCTTCGCCGTTTTGCTCTAAGGTCTCGCTCTTGCTGCTGCTGCTGCTGCTGCTGCAGCAACTGCTGCGGCTGCTGCTGCTGCTCTTCCTTCACATGTGTTTTTTCTCTTTTTACTTCTACCTTAATAGGTTGGACGCTGCTGCTTCTGTTGCTCTTTTTGTCGCTGCTGTTGTTGCTGCTGCCGTCATTGCTGCTGCTGCTATTGCTGCGGCTGCTGCTGCCGGGGGTTTGCCGTTTGCGGCCCCTCGGAGGCATCGGCTGTGAGGCACCGAAGGAAAAGGCATCAAAGCTGTCAAGCTGCGGCTGCATCCTGCTGCTGCTGCTGATGATGCCGTGGCTGCTGCTGCTGCTGCTGAAGAACCCTCTGGGACCACAGGGCGGTTGCAGCGGCCCACTGAGGAATGCTGCTGTCCTGCATGCAGCAGCAGCAGCAACAGCTGCTGCTGCAGCAGCAGCAGCAGCAGATTCTCGAAGATGCCCCAGGCGCACGCCAGTAACACCCCCCAACAGCAGCAGCAGCAACAACAACAGCTGCTGCTGCTGCAGCAGCAGTCGCTGGAGATGGCGCAGCACCAGCAACAGGTGCAACGCTTCAGTGGTGCCGCCGCTGGTGCTGGTTTGTTGCTGTTGCTGTTGCTGCTGCTGGTGTTTTTGTGCTGCTCCTGCTGCTGCTGCTGTTGTTGTGGTTCTTGCTGCTGCTGCTTGGGGCCACCTATGTCTTTAGCACCAACTCTGCAAAGTTCGTCAGAAAAGATTAAAGGAAGATTTAATTGCGCCTGAGGGTTTAGGGCTAGGAAACGAAGACCTAGGGTTTATGATTTAGGGCTTCGGGTTTAGGGTTTAGGGTTTAGGGTTTATTCTATCGATGTGTCTAGATGCCATCGGTGGGAGATGGAAAGTGACAGGGTATAAGGTTTATTGTTTAATGCTTTCGATTAAGGGTTTAGGGTTCAGGGTTTAGGGTTTAGAGTCAGGCAGTTAGGTTAAGCGTTTGTGGGGCCCGAGATCAATCGCGGCGATAGTCGCTAGCTGCTGCTGCTGTTGCTCCTGCTGCTCCTGCTGCTGCTGCTCCTGCAGCAGCTGCAGCAGATGATTCAGTTTAATTATAATTGATTTAGTTCTTCCTGCTCATTAATGGCTTATTGAGTCCGTGGAGACAACCCTTAAACCCTAAAGCCTAAACCGTAAACCCTATTCCCTTGAGCGATTCACCAGGGCGTCGGCACAGGGTGTCTTCTATCCTGGGAGTTGCGTTCCCAGGCAGCATTTAGGGTTTAGAGTTTAGGGTTTAGGGTTTATGGTTTATTTATTCATTTGTGTGTGTGTGCAGAAGCACCTTCTCACTTACCTGCTGCGCACCATCCCAAACAAGAGCCTATTCCGGCTCAAACCCTAAACCCTAAACTCTAAACCCTAAACCCCAAACCCCAGCAGGCGCAATGCGTCTGCCTTGGCGCCACCCGATGCTGCTTGCAGCAGCAGCACTCTGTATTGTTGCATGTACCTTCGCTGCTGAGCAGCAGCAGCTGCCACAGTCACAGCAGCAGCCACAGCAGGAGCTGCAGCAGGAAGCGCAGCAGCAGCCGCAAGCTCAGCAGCAGCAGGAGCAACCTCAGCAGCAACAGCAGCAGCGGCCGGAAGATCAGCAACAGCCACAGCAACCTGACCAGCAGCATCAGCAACCGCAGGAGCAACAGCAGCAGCAGCAGCAGCAGCTGCTGCCGAGAGTGGATTGTGCTGCTTTGGAGAGGTCTCGAATTGTTCCCGATGTTATCACAGTGAGGGAATGCAAAACCCTCCATCTACAGGTTTGTTGGTGCTGCTGTTGCTGCTGCTGTTTCTGTTGCTTTTCTGCATGTCGGCTCGAGGGTTTAGGGTTTTGGGTGTGGCGTTAGGGTTACGTGCTTGAATATGCAGCGGGTGTGATTTGGGGTTTAAGGTTTAGGGTTTAGGGTTTGTGCTTTTTGCAGCTGAAGGTTTCGTTTGATGGCCATACAGCGGGTTGGGGTTCAGAGGTGGCTGTACACCAGACACAAAACCCTCCTGTTGTATTAATTTCCTCAAAACCCTCAACAAACACAAGATTTGTTCTTGTATTGACAGACCCCGATGCCCCTTCAAGGTGCCTAGGGTTTAGGGTTTAGGGTTTGGGCGCTAGGGTTTAGGGTTTATGGGTCTCTCTGGTTTTCGACCCGAATGCATGTTGACGATGTAGGGTTTGGACCTAAAGGATTATAGCTGCATCCTCTCAGTGTTTAGGGTCAAGGGATTAGGGTTTAGACTCTAGGGTTAAGGGTTTAGGGTCTGTGCTGCAGTGACGATCCTGTATATCGTGAATGGGCACATTGGGTGGCTATCAGCTCAACAAACCGCTTCGATGCAAACTCGGACAGTCCACGTAAGGGTTTAGGGTTTAGGGTTTATGTTTCCTAGTTAGGGTTTAGGGTTTGGGAGATAGGGATTAGGGTTCGGTAGTTTACGGTTTTACAGGGTTTTATTTAAGGTCTAGAGTTTGTTGTGTCGTGAGGGTTCAGGGCGATGGTGTAGGGTTTAGGGTTTGTTCGTGAGGGTTTGGGGGTTTAGGGTTTAGGGTTTGTTCTCAGTCCCGTACAGACCTCCTACTCCTCCTAAGGGCACCGGCCTCCACCGCTACGTCTTGCTGCTATTTGTTGCTTCTCTAGATGAGCAACAGCAGAAGCAGCAGCAGCAGCATTTGCACAATGGGCAGCAGCAGCAGCAGCAGCAGCAGCAGCAGAAGCCGCAGCAGGAGCAGCAGCAGGAGGAGCAGCGTTTGCTGCTGCAGCAGCTGCCAGGCAACAGCAGCAGAGGAAGATGGGGAGGAATTGTAAGGGCAATGGATTTTGCTGCAGCAAATAAGTTGCAGCTAGCGGGGGTTCAGTGGTTTACAGCTCAAGCTCAAGCCTAAACCCTAAACCCTAAACCCTAATAAACCCTAAACCCTATACAGATCGCTAGGGTTTGGTCGGGTTTGTAGGGCCTCGGTCTGACAGGTGATGCTAAACACACGTGCCTCTTAAACCCTAAACCCTAAATTGGGGTTTAAGGGTTCACACGAACCACAGTGCTAACCTATGCTTGCAACAGCTGCTGCAGCAAGGGCAGCAGCAGCAGCAGCAGCAAGTGCTGCTGTTGCTGCAGGTACACACTTACTGCTTTGTACAGGCAGGAAACAGACTACGAAGCAGTTTGCTTCTTTTATGCTCGTTTTTAGGGTTTAGGGTTTAGCTTTAATAGTACTTTACGGTGTAAGGATTATGACAAATAAGTACTTGCGGATCTTCCCCTTAAACCCTAAACCCTAGAAGGAGGTCCCTCCATGCCAGCTCTAAACCCTAATCCATAAACCCTAGTTGCGAAAGGGGTCGAGCGGGGGTTTGCCCCAGCAGGCACAGGGACTCCGCGATCTTTTAGGGTTTAAGGTTTAGGGTTGTTTAGGGTTTGAGCTGTTACATATTGAACTAGGGTTTAGGAGTGTTAAGGAGTTTAGCTGTTTAGTCGGTGTAGTGTTTAGGGTTCGTGGCTGACGCAATATAACCCGCCAACAAGTGTTTAGGGTTTAGGGTTTAGGGTTTAGGGTTTAAGATGAGAGGAACATCATTAATTCATCTCAGATAATGTAACTGAGAATGTTGCATTTGGTGTTTAGGGTTTAGGGTTTAGGGCTTGAGGAGTTGAGTCCACGGGTCTCGCGAGCAGCGCCCCCAAGGCAAACCTTGAGGGTTTTGTTATTAAATCTCTATTTACATTAAGTCTACTAAGAATACACAATAAATTAGGGTTTAGGATTTAGGGTTTAGGGTTTGGGATTAGTATTTAGGGTTTAGGGTTTAGTGTTTAGTGTTTAGTCTGCTGCCGACAGCTCTAGAGACAGCGAACTCAACGGGTGAGGGTTTACATGACTGGGTGAGGGTTTAGGGTTTACACTTGACTTTAAAAGATGGTGTTTAGTATATAGGGTTTAGGGTTTCATATTTAGGGTTTAGGGTTTAGGGTTTGGGACATGTGGCCACTACCCTAGCGGAACGCCGACGACTGCAGCGAGCGCTGTCTCGAAAGCAGCAGCTGCAGGTGTTGTTGTTGTTGTTGCTGCTGCTGCAGCAACAGCAGCAGAAGCAACAGTAATACGGCCACTGAGACACTAAAGGCCTTAACGGCAGCAGCAGCAGCAGCAGATCCAGCAGATGCAGCAGCAGACATCGGCGTCGCGGCAGCAGGAACTGCTGCTGCGACTCCCGCGGCTGCTGCTGCTGGCTGCTGCCCTGTTCTCCGCTGTTGCTGCAGCAGCAGTAGCAGCATTTGCAGCAGCAGATGAAGCAGCATATGCAAGCAGCTGCGCGTCCTACGGCGAGCTCTCTAGGCACCTCTCATCACTAGATAGCAGCAGCAAGACCTGCTGCAGAAGCAACAGCAGCAGCAGCAGCAGCAGCAGCAGCAGCAGGAACAGCAGCAGTTTTTGCAGCAGCAAGCATTTTGTTTTTGTTTTGTATGATGTGAGAAACGGCGAGGGTTTTAATGTACGCCAAACCCTAAACCCTAAACCCTTAACCCTAAACCCTCTTCGGCCTAGGGCTCCCCCATCTCCCCTAATCTGTGGAAATGCTCCGTCTGTGTTGCTGTTGTTGCTGCTGTTGCTGCTGTTGCTGCTGTTGCTGCTGTTGCTGCTGTTGCTGCTGTTGCCGCAGCTCCAGAAGGAAGTGGTGGTTCGCATGGCCCTCTCGCTGCAGCGCCTCAACCTCGACCAGCAGCAGCAGCAACAGCAGCAGCAACAACAGCAGCAGCAGCAACAGCAGCAGACAGTGTATGCGCTGGTGCTGCCCCCCTGGTGTATGCTGCAGCATTGGCAGCTAAATGGCCCTCGCCGTGTGTCTTGGGGGGAGTTGCTGCAGCTGCAGCAACTGCAGCAGCTGCTGCCTGTTATTGAATATGATGACTTTGCTGCTCTCCATCAGTATGAGAAACATCAGGTTTGCTGCTGCTGCTGCTGTTGCTGTTGCTGTTGTTGCTGTTGCTGTTGCTGCTGCATTTGTTTGTATTAAGTTGGTACTGCTATGCGTGGATAAGATACTTCTTCCCGTCCATGTGCGGCTGCTGCTGCTGCTGCTATTCCTGTTTCTGTTGTTGTTGTTGTTGCTGCTGTTGTGATATCTGCAGGTGGAGACTGTCATTGTGATGCAGTACAAAGCAGCAGCAGCAGCAGCAGTACCTGGAGGGCTGCCGTGCTCTGTTGTTGCTGCTGCTGCATGCCCCTCCTTTGGCCTTGTGACGGAGCAGCACCGGACAGCTCGCCAGGTGTACATGCAGCAGCAGCAGCAGCAGCGGCAGCGGCAGCAGAGAGATTCGTTGTTCTTTTGGCTTGGAGGGTTTTGTAATCCGCTAAAGGCAGAGAGAGCTGTGAGCTGCTGAGCTGAGGGTTTCGAGGGTCTAGGGTTTAGGCTTTAGGGTTTAGAGTTTAGGGTTTGGGGTTTAGGGTTTAGGGTTTGTGCAGGTTTGCATCGAGTCGTCTCTTCCTACAACGTGGACTCTCGCGCGATGTCTCCCTACTGCAGCAGCTGACAAAGAAATCATTATCTTGAAGGCAAGGGTTTAGGGTTTAGGGTTTAGGGTTTAGGGTTTAGGGTTTATGGCTGGGGTTGTTGTTTCTTGAGGGTTTAGAATTAGGTCTTACGTCTTAGGCATTGCTGCTACTTTTATGGCATTTTAGGGTTTAGGGTTTAGGGTTTGATAATGGATGCTTAGGGTTTAGGGTTTATGGTTTATGCGCAGCACGCCGACTCTATCGTCCCTCCTTTTCCTGATGAAGCAGAGAATTGGGGTTTAGGGTTTGGGGTTTACGTACACCCTAAAATACAAGCAGTAGGATATGCCTTCCTCCTCCATATGCTCAGCAGCAGCAGCAGCAGCAACAGCAGCACCAGCAGCAGCAGCAGCCATGCTGAGGGCAAGTGCAGCATCAGCAGCACCAACGACAGCAGCACCTGCAGCAGCAACACCGGTGGCGCAGCGCTGTCTGTAGTTGCAGCATCAGCAGCTGCGTCTACAGCGGAGCCAATAGCAGCAGCAGCAGCAACAGCAGAAGCAGCAGCAGCAGCAATTCCCTTTTTGTCAGCACACTGGCGTCGTTCCGATTTTATAAGGATTGGTTTAGCAGCAAACTCTGCTGCTGCAGCAGAGTTGCTGCTGCTGCTCGCCAATCGAGCTCAAACCCCCGCAGTAAACCCTAAACCCTATACCATCGTCTGCTAACAGCAGAACGTAGCCCGGAAGTGTCACAGGCTGAGCACGCTGCTGCTGCTGCTTGTTTTGTTGCTGCTGCTGTTGCTGCTGCAGGTACTCGTGTGTACAGACGCATCGCCAGAAGAGCGAAAAGACCTATCAGATAGCTTTGCTGCAGCAGCAGCAGCAGCAGCGGCAACAGCAGCAGGAGGAGCAGCAACAGCAGCAATACCCAAATTGTTTTTCTTTGATATGGAAGTCGCTTTGCGTGTACTAGCGAGGCTGTTGCAGCAGCAGAAGCAGCAGGAAGAAGAGGAGGAGGTGGTTCTGGAGCGGGCGCTAGGCCGCCGTTTGCTGCTGCTGCTGCGCATGCATCCAGGAGCAGCAGCACTTGCGGAGTGGGCTGCTGCTGCTGCTGCAGATGTGTTTATTGGCAGCAGCAACAGCAGAGTCTCTCTTCACATCCGTAACGATAGAAGCAGATTAGGCTTCCCTTTTTACTTGTCTGCTGCTGATCTCTGTCCCTCTGCTGCTGCAGCAGCAGCAGCAGCAGAGGGCCAGTCTGCTGCTGCAGTCGCAGCAGCAGCAGCAGCAAAGGCAGCAACAAAGCCAGTTGCTGTTGCTGTCTTTCCCCCTTCTTATGCCTCAACCGCAGCAGCAACTACAGTCGTACCGTCAACAGCATCAGCAGCAGCAGAACAGCTGTATAAGGATCTGCCCTTGTGTGGCACTCGCTTGTCGCTGCTGCCTACACCAGCAGCGCCTTCTTCTCTTGCTGCTATAAAAGAAAAAAGAATTAAAAGCATTTATCTTTAAAGGGCTTAGGGTTTAGGGTTTAGAAGGAGGAGTACTTAGGGTTTAGGGTTTAGCGGGAAGGTTTAGTGTTTACGTTTTAGGGTTTACTGTAACGTTTGGGGGGTGGATCGCAGCCTAGGGTTTAGAGTCTCAAACAAAAAACCCTAAACCCTAAACCCTAATATGAATGCGGATTGCATTAAACAATAAGTTTATGCGTAGTTATTAGCCGGTTTCAGTCTCATACTAGCCCTTAGGGTATAGGGTTTAGGGTCTAGGGTTAGGGTCTAGGGTTTATGGGGGGAATGCAACGAATAGTTAAGCTCTTGTCTAAACCCTCCCCACAAAAGGTCCAATTCTTTTTTTTTGTATTTTAAGGGTTTAGCATTAAGAGGAAACAATCTAGTGATTATTATGTCTAGGGTTTAGTGATTAGGGTTTAGGGCTTCGAGTCCTGCATGCACCAGGGGAAAGACAGTTGCTGTTTAAGACGGACCCTAAACACTAATTCAATTTTCTTTATTTGAATCCAGGACCCACAATTTAGGGTTTAAGGTTTAGGGTTCAGGTCTAGGGTCTAGCGTTTAGTCCTAGCTAGGCTTTTTGGGTTTAGTGTTTAGGGTTTACGGTCGAGTGCCTCGATGAAGCGTACTCTCTGCAAACCCGTCAGGTGCAGCAACAGCAGCTGAAATTTTGCTGCTCTTGCTGCGTCTCGTACTGCAGCAGCGGCACCAGTAGCAGTAGCAGCAGCAGCAGCGACACCAGCAGCACCACCAGCAGCACAATGTATCCAGATAGGTCTGGCGGCCGTGGGGCCTTCCTGCAGGACCACCACACCGCACCAGCAGCAGCAGCAGCAGCGCCAAGGGGAGCAGCAGCAGCAACTGATGTCGGTCAGCCTTTCCTAGGCTTGCAGCGCTGCAGCCCGGTGCCGCTGCTGCAGCAGCAACAGCAGCAGCAGCAGCAACAGCAACAGCAACAGCAGCAGCAGCAGCAGCATCTTTTAAATATATTAGCGTCTCCAATATCCTCAGCTAGTGAGAGTGCTGCTGGCTCACCTGTACAAGGCCGACAGCCGCAGCAGCAGCAACAGCAGCAGCAGCAGCAGCTAAATAACAGCTATGACGAATTCCCACTGTTACCGGCTTCTGTCGAGGAGGCGAATGCAAGAAACAGCAGCAGCAGCAACAGCAGCAGCAGTAGTAGCAGCGGCAGCAGCAACAACAACAGGGGTTTGCCCCGTCTTGCTATTTTCCCCGCCGAAGATTCAACCGGGCCTATCTTAACAAACCCGCAGCAGCAGCAGCAGCAACAGCAGCAGCAGCAGCAGCCGCAGAGCCCTGTGTCTCCGGTATCTTCTCCTGATGCCTCCCTGCTGCAGCCGCAGCAGCAGCAACCGCTGCTGGTGTCTCCTGCTACTCCCCCTTTCTCCCCATCTCTTGCATTTGCTGCTCCCCCTCGGCGCGCCAATGTAGCAGCAGCAGCAGCAGCAGCAATAGCAGCAGCAGGCGGAGGAGGAGGAGGAGGGGGGAAGCAATCTAGCTCTTCTTATTTGTCTCCTTCTTATTGCAGCCCTCTATCTCCTACGTCTCCTCTCATGACCTACAGCAGCAGCAGCAGCAGCAGCAGCAATCGAGCAGCAGCAGCAGCAACAGCAACAGGGCCTCCTCCTAGTGCTCTAGGAGGCAACGCAAATGTGCTGCAGCTCGGCAGCTGGCTGCTGCAGCGCAGCAGCAGACTGCCGCAGCAGCAGCTGCAGCAGCAGATGGAGAATTTCCTACTGCACTTTGACTTCGTTTCTGCTGCTGCTGCTGGCAGCAGCAGCAGCAACGGCAGCAGCAGCAGCAGCAGTGAGGATAAAGGCATGGTCGTAGAGAGAGAAGTCATTGACGACGACGAGGCAGATGCTGCTGCTGGATCAACAGCAGCAGCACCAACAGCAGCAGCAGCAGCAACAGCAGCAGCACCAACAGCAGCAACAGGAGATGCTGCTGTATTTACATCATTAATGCTGGATATCTTGGCATTAAGAGCAGGAGAAGGAGCAGCAACAGCAGCAGATTGTCTTGTTCATCATCTTAAGGAAGCGTAAACCCTAAACACTAAACCCTAAACCCTAAAAATATGTGTCTGTTTAGTTTCCTTTGTTGCTTGCTAAGACTAGAAAGCGTACACTTATACAATTTAGGGTTTAGGGTTTAGGGTTTAGGGTTTTGGCTTTTGTGCAGCTGCAAGGGAGAGCGGATAGGCTGCAGCGGCAGCTCTACTGTCGGTGCAGCAGATGCAGCAACCGACAGCAGCAGCAGCAGCAGCAGTGGATGGCTGAGAGTAGGGAGGTTTGCCTTCCATAACCGCCGCGCACTCAAGCAGAAACTGAGGGCCATCTTGCAGCTGGGAGGTGAGGGTTTAGGGTTTAGGGTTTAGGGTTTGGCGTTCGGAGTGTAGGATTCCCTGGATCCTAGGGTTTAGTGCTATTTTCGTTGTTGTACAGTCAAGGGTTTAGGGTTTAGGGTTGAGGCTTTAGGGATTAGGGTTTAGGGTTTAGGGTTTGCGCAGAGGAGGGTCAGGACCTTGAAGGGGAGGACTTGGAGTTGGTTTCTGCTGTCTTACGATATCATCCTCGTGCCAAGTTTAAAACCCGAGGTAAACCCTAAACCCTTAACCCTAAACCCTAAACCCTAGACTATAAGTTCTCCTTAAGAAGGACAAATTTAGTTTTCTTCTCTGTAGACGGATGCATGGTTTGTTTCTGACGATCTATTGCCTGCATTTATTCTTTATTCTCTTATTATATCCTTTAGGGTTTAGTGTTTAGGGTGTAGGGTTTAGGGTTTAGGGTTTAGGGTTTAGGGTTTAGGGTTTATATTCAGGTATGATGGGTATATATGTTGGTTCTCATCCAAACCCTCGTTTTCATTCAACTCGAACTTTCTTTGTTCGTCGTCTTGACGCATCTTCTTCTCCCCCTGTAGATGCAGCTAGCCAGCTAGCTAATCAGTCAGCTAATCAGCTAGCTAACCAGCTAGCTAGCCAGCTGGCTAGCCGTGGTAAAGGGGAGAAGGATGAAGATTTTAGTTATGTTCGCTGTGTAGAGAATATTCTATCTCTTGATACAAAAGCAGCAAGGGCTGCTTGTCTAGCTATACAGCAGGTATGTCTAAACCCTAGATAGCTAGCTAGCCAGCTAGCCAACTAGCTAGCTAGCCAGCTAGCTAGCTGGATAGGTAGCTTGGTGGCTTGCTGGGTGAACACTTTGTTGGATAGCTAGCTGCGCATCTTCCCAGTAGGCTGGCTACCTAGCTAGCTAGCTACCTATCTACCTACCTAGTTAGCTGCGTAGCTAGCCACCGGGTTAGCTAGTGGGCATAAGCTAGCTAGCTAGCTAGATAGATAGATAGATAGATAGCTGTATCTGTGTATGTGTTATGTTGCAGCTAGCTGCAGCCTTCCCTAGTGCCGTAAATTTTATATTTGAGGGTTTAAAGAAAGCGATGCCTCCGCCTAAACAAACCCCAGAAATGCATGCAGAGTTTGCTAAGTCGCTACTCTGGCTAGCACATAATATACCCGCTGTAAACCCTAAACCCTAAACCCTAATTTCTAAACCCTAAACCCTAATTTACATAACATTAACCCTAGACACTAGACTGGGGGGTATTATGTAGGCTGAGGAATGTTGATGGGAAGTAACCCTACAAACCAATCAAAGTATCTTCTCCCTTCCGCAAAATAAACCCTAAACCCTAAACCCTAATATGTTTTGTTGCTCAGCTTCGTGGTCCCCTTTGGCGTCTTCTTTTTTCGCGTATGGCGTCAATCGATTCCGAGATAAAACAAAAAGATCCAAACTCTGTTGATGCAGAGCAACTCAGTGCATGGAAGGTGCACACCCACGAGGGTTTAGGGTTTAGGGTTTAGGGTTTAGAGGTGGCTGGTTATTGTCTTGAATGAATGTGTACAACTTGTTTTACATCTTAGGGTTTAGGGTTTATCTGTGGTGTTTGTTGCCAGTGAGGGTGTGTAGGGTTTTGGGGGTTTAGGGTCTAGAAATTGTTGTAGGGTTTACTGATTAGAGGGTTTAGGGTTTAGGGTTTATATGTGTGTTTTTTTCTTGTTCAGCGTGAACAATTAGCTGAGTTATCTCTGCAACTGCAGCAGGGATCTGTAGGGTTAGAGACGGTGCAGCAGCTGCTGCAGCAGCAGCAGCAGCTGCTGCAGGAGTTGTATTGCCGTGTACGTAGTGAGGAAGATATTGATTGTATGGCTAGGACATTAGATTGTTTAATGGGTCAACTCTTCTCCTTCCTTAAGTCACGTTTGCTGCTGCCCCGTGGCAAATCCGCTGCTGCTGCTGCTGTTGCTGCTGCTGCTTCTGCTGCACCTTCAACAGCAGCAGCAGCAGCAGCAGCTGTTGCTGCTATAGAAAGAAGCAGAATCAATGCAGATTACTCCCCTTGTGCTGATGACTCGCCCATCCTATCTCCTGCTGATAACGCAGCAACAGCAGCAGCAACTGCAGCAGCAGCAGCAGCAGCAGGACCCCCAGGAGCAGCAGCAGCAGATTCACTTGCTGCAGATGTCTTCGATGCCTTCCTTCGTGTTGTGCTGCCTGTACCTAGCTGCCGATACACCCAATTTGCTGCTTTCTTTGTTGCATCTACGGATATTAAATATGCAGAGTTGCTGCTGCAGCAACTCTTCTTGCTGCTAGCTAGTAGACAAAGAAATATTAGACTCGTATGCTATAAACCCTAAACCCTAAACCCTAAACACTTGCGTTGGGGGGGAACCAGTAGGGAACAGCTGTCTATTGATCCATTATACTAAAATCCCCTCATATACACTCTCTGTATTTTGCTGCTGCTGCTGCTGCTCTTGCTGCTGCTGCACTTGCTGTTGCTGCTGCTGTTCTTGCCGCTACTGTTGCTGTTGTCGCTGCAGCGCCGAGCAGCTTGCTGCTACATTGCTTCCTTTTTATGCCGATCGCGGACGCTGCCGCCTAGCATTGCTGCTGCTGCGCTGCAGCAGCTGCTGCTGCTGCTGCACCGCGGTTTCTTAAGGACTGGATCTGCCCCTCCGCAGCAGCAGCAGCAGCGCATGCGTTTGCTGCAACGCTCGTTTATGGGGGAATTAGGTAAACCCTAAACCGTTGTTGAATTAGCCGTTGCTGTTCCCTATGAACACATTGCCTCCTGCTGCCTTTGCTGCTGTTGCTGCTGCTGCTGACGGTCTTGCTGCTGTTGCTGCTGTTGTTGTTTGCGTTGCTGTTCTATGCTCTCCTGCTGCTGCTGCGTTTATAACGAATTTGCTTCTGATATTTGGCGTGTATGCGTGTGTTGCTTCTGTGTCTGCTGTTGCTGCTGCTGTTGCTGCTGCTGTTGCTGCTGCAGCGGAGAATGGGGAGTCTCCTTTTGCTCTGCTGCGGACAGCAGTGCAGTGTCTCTGTTACGCGCTTTGCTTTTGGTTAGACAATTTGCTGGTATGCAGCAAACTTCATTTCTTGCTGCTGCCTCCCTTTGATCTTCCTTCTTTGCTGCTGCTGCTGCAGCCGCTGCAGCATCTTAAGCGCGGCATTGTCCGCCAGTTTGCTGCTGCATGCAAACGTGTTGGTCTCTTCCCCTCCTTAGAACCCTATCTTGCTGCTGTGTTGCTGCACCACAAACAGCAGCAACAACAGCAACAGCAGCAGAGGGCTGCAGCAGCAAAATCGCTTCCTGCTGCTGCAGGCGGTGCTGCACCGACGACTCCTACAGCAGGAGCAGCAGGTGCAGCAGCAGCAGCAGCAAACGAACGGGAAGAAACCGCGGATGATATCCTCTCTCCCCTCTCACCGAATGAGCAGCAGCAGCAGCAACAACCGCAACAGCAGCAGCAGCAGCAGGACGAGGAGCTTCCATACAGCCCCATGAGTCCAAACCCTTTTAGTCCAGGCCCAGCACCTGCAGTCCCCACCACCACCACCACCAGCAACAGCAGCAGCAGCAGCACCAACAACAACAACACTGATCCCCTTGATTCTTTCTTCCCCTTCGATCCGTATAGGCTGAGACATTCGCAAAGATTCATAACAAATAAATATAGAGAGTGGAAGCAGGTAGCAACAGCAGCAGAGCAGCAGCAGCAGCAGCAGCAGCAGCACAGACAGCACCAAATCAAGCAGGTCACGGTGCTGCTGCAAGAGCTCGAACAGCTGCAGCAGCAGCTACAACAGCAACTCAAGGAGCTGCAGCAGCCAGACCAGCAGCAACAGCAGCAAACTAAACCCAACCAGCAGGAACACATCGAATATGTGCTGCAGAACTGCCAAACACTGCAGCAGGAGATGCAGCAGCTGCTGTACCAGTGGCAGGGAGGGACCAGCAGCAGCAGCAGCAGCACTGCCTGTGGGGTGGTTGGTAGCAGCAGCGGCACAGAAGCAGCAACAACAACAGCAGCAGCAGAAACTGCGGCTAGCAGTCCCCTTTCCCCTGTCTATACAAATGCACCAGTGAGTGCTTGCAGGGTATAGGGCTTTCAGGGTTTTGGCGTTTTAGGGTTTGGGGCTTTAGGGTTTAGGGTTTTAGGGTTTAGGGTTTTAGGTTGTAGGGTTTAGTGTTTAGGGTTTTGGATTTTCTTTTGCAGGGGCCCTGCATCGAGTCGCCGGCGGAGCAGCCGCAGCAACAACAGGATCAGCAGCTGCCGGAGCAAGAACAGCAGCAGCAACAGCAACAGCAGCAGCAGCAGCAGCAGCACGGAGGAGGGGAACTGACATCTGAGAAGAAAGAAGATCTACAACAGCAGGAAGAATCAGAGGTAAAATGCCTAAACCCTAAACCCTAAATCCTAAATCGTGAACAATCAACAGTAATATCAGCGCAATTCTAATTATGCAGCAGATACTTGGGGTTTTAGCGTTTTAGGGTTTAGGGTTTAGGGTTTAGGGTTTGAATATTTTGTTCAGGAGATGGGCGACACTTCAATCGAAGACTTTGCCGGATTTGACTGCGTTGAAGCCACAAAAGAAGTAAGCAGCAGCAGCAACAGCAGCAGCAGCAGCAATAATGAGGCAGCAACTGCTAGGGTGTAGGGTCTAGCAGCAGAAACACGAAGTGAAGTGATTTTCGCCTTTTCGACTCGAGGGTTTAGGGTTTAGGGTTTAGGGTTTGGAATCTGTTCATTTCTCAGGCAGCAAAGGGGAGAGCTGAAGCAGCAGCTGCTGCAGCAGATTCTGCGAAGGCAGCAGCAGAAGGAGACACCGTGAAGGCCGCAGCAGCAGCAGCTGCTGCTGCTGCAGCACGAGCGGAAGCAGCGGCGGCCGCAGCAGCAGCAGCAGAGCAAGCAACGGCGGAAGCAGCAAAGCTGCTGCCAAGCGACACGGCTCAAGGCGCCCGTGCTGCTGAAGCATCAGCAGCAGCAGCAGCAGCAATGACAGCAGCAGCAACAGCCGCGGCGGCCGCAGCAGCAGAGCAAGCAGACGAAGTGGCTCGCGCGCAGGCAGGTGCAGCAGAAGCAGCAGCGGAGACAGCAGCAGCAGCTGCTGCTGCTGCGGCTGCAGCAGCAGCAGCAGACAGCGACGATGATGCCAACAATCTTGGCAGCGACACAGAAACCGACGATGGGGGTTTGCCAGACTGGAGCAGCAGCAGCAGCTGCAGCAGCAGCAACTCCGATTACGATGATCATCAGCAGCAGCGGCAGCAGCAACGCAACAGCAGCAGCAACAGCAAGCGGTTCTTCTTAAAGAGGAGGAAGCACATGAAGAAGCGCCATGCAGCAGCTTCTTTCTTTGGTGCTGGCAGCGACAGCAGCGACGACGAGCTGCTGCTGCCGCAGCAGCAGCAGCAACTGCTGCAGCTGCCACAAAACTTACTTGCTTCTAGTGAAGCCGTTACTGATCAGATCCTTTCCGACTTAAAGAGCACAGGGGTTCGTTAGGGTTTAGGGTTTAGGGTTTAGTGTTTGTGGTGGGTTTCTTACAGCCTCGTAATTAAGTGCTTACGTTGTGAGTATATTGGGGTTTAGGGTTTAGGGTTTAGGGTTTAGGGTTTATTGTTGGTTGCTCAGGAGGTGTCTTTGGATTCTTCATCGGTTAGTGTGCTGCCGTCATCTGAGCAGCTGCAGCTGCTGCGGCAGCAGAGCAGCAGCAGCGGCAGCCGGCTGCAGGCCCTGCTGCAGCACAGCAGCTACCGGCCTCCTCCTGGCTCTCCCCTTATTACATGTCATGTTGATACTTCCCCGCCACAGCCAGCAGCAGCAGCAGCAGCAGATTGTCTGTCTCCTCCGCTTATTGCTGCTAGCTGCAGCACAACGAATCCATCCTCGCAATTCAAACCCCTGCCTAGCAGCCAGCAGCAGGAGCAGCAGCAGCAGCAGCCAGGCTCCAGAGGCCGCTCTAGCGCACGTGCAGTGCTTGGGCCGGCGCAGCAGCAGGAGGAGGAAGAGGAGGAAGAGCGGCAGCAGCAGCAAGAACCGCTGCAGCGGCAGCCGACAAGGCGCATGCATCGACGCCACACAGTTGCTGCCAGTTGTGATGCAGACTGGCAACAGCAGCAGCAGCAGCAGCACCTGCTGCTGCTGCAGCAGCAAGAGGATGATGATGAAGGACCGTATTTTCTGCTGCAAAGGCGGCAGCTCCTGCAGCAGCAACAACAACAACAGCAGCAACAACAGCAGCAGCAACAACAACAACAGCAACAACAGCAACAACAACAACAACAACCGCAGCAACAGCCGCAGCAACAACCGCAGCAACAGCCGCAGCAACAGCCACAACAGCAGGTGCAACAACAGCCGCAACAGCAGGAGCAGCACACCACATCTGGCGCGGAAGCCTCTTTCATGAGGCCGGCAGCAGCAGTAGAAGCAGCACCAGCAGCGGCAGCAGCACCAGCTGCTGCTGCTGCAGCGGCAGATGCTGCAGCAACGCATGCCTCGCGATCTCCTTCATTGGAAGCAGCACCTCGACGGCGCCGTCGCAGGAAACGACACAGCAGCAGCAGCAGCAGCAGCAGCAGCAGCAGAAGCAACTCTAGAGAGAAGCAGCTCCTGCAGCTGCAGCTGCTGCAGATGCAGCAAACAATATTAAAGACCCAAGAAATGCTGCAGCAGCAGCAACTGATGCTGCTTAACCTTGAGCAGCGAATGCAGCAGCGCAGCAGCAACGAGATCAATCATGGACAACTTGCTGCTGCTCCTTCTGCTGGTGCTGCTTTTCTTCCTGTTCCCCCTGCTGCTGCTGCTGCTGCTGACTCTACGCAGCATCAGCAGCAGCAAACGCAGCGGATGCCGAAGGCTGCAAAGGTGAAGCGGCAACGGTACAGTGACGACGAGCAGCAGCAACGGCAGCAGCAGCAACAGCAGCAGCACCAGCAGCTGTTTGCTACTACTTATGCTGCTGCTTCTTCTGTTGCTGCTAGCTCGGAGGTACCTGCTGCTGCTGCTGCTGCAGCGATGGATGAAGAAGCGCGTCTGCAGCAGAAGGCAATAAAGAAAGAGCAGCGGCAGCGGCGGAGAGCTTCTAAGCTGCTGCAGCAGGAGCAGGAGGAGGAACTGGAACAGCAGCAGCTGCAGCAACAGCAGCAAGAGCAGCAGCAACTGCTGCATCAGCAGCAACAGCAACGGGAGCTTGAGAACAACCTCCGAATGAGGAGGCGAAGCAAGCAGCAGCAGCAGGAGGAGCTGCAGCAGCAGCAGCAAGAACAGCAGCAGCAGGAGCAGAAGAAGATAAAGGTAAAGAAGGAACTACAGGAGTTGCTGGTCTACCCTGAGGCACCAGCACCGGAGGGCTGGAAGGTGTACAGCAGCGACGACACCAACAGCAGCGACAGCAGCAGCAGCAGCAGCGGCGAGGACAATGAAGAGTTGCCAGCAGCAGCAGCAGCAGCAGATGCTACTGATTTAACTTCAATTGATGAAGACACAGAGGTTCCGTACGTGCTGCTGCATGCAGAACAGCACGGCGAGGATGCCCAAAGGGAGTTGCTGCAGCAGCAGCTGCTGCAGCAGCAGCAGGAGCAGCAGCTGGGAGACACATCAGGCGGTGAGCAGCAATACGATGGCGACTCGGACACAGCAGCAGCAGCAACAACGGCAGTAGCAGGTATTTCTGCTGCTGCTGTTGCTGTATGTACCCCCGAGAGACGCAGCAAAGAGAAACGGCGCAAAAACCGAAGCAGCACAGCAACGTGGGAGCAGCAGCAGCAGCAACAGCAGCAGCAACAACAGCAATTACCCTCTTATCCAGGATCTGCACCAAAGCTCAAAAAGAAAAAAGCAGCAGCAGCAATAGCAGCAACAACAGCATATGCTACCTTTGCAGCAGCAACAGCAGCAGCAACAACAATGACAGCAGCAACAGCAGCAGAAGTTAGTGCTGCTGCTGCTGCTGCTGCAGTGAAAAGCAAGAAGCACCGGCTGCCACGGCAGGAGGCACCTCAAGGGCCACTCAGCAGCAGCAGGAAAAAGAGACAAAAGTTGCTGCTGCTGCTGCAGCAGCAGCAACAGCAACAAGAGCGCCAAAAGAAGAAGGCAATCCGCTTGAAGGCAGCAGATGCTGCTGCTGCACAAGACGATACACTGCAGCAGCAAAACGATTGGCTGCAGCAGCACGAACATGAGCAGCAAACTCCGGAAGAGCTGCAGCAGCAGCAGCAAGAGGAGGAAGACGTGCAGCAGCAGCACCAGCAGCAAGAACGGCCAAAAAAGAAGAAGCACCGCGTGAAGGATGCATCTGCTGCTGCAGCAGCAGATTATAATCCGCACCAGCAGGAGGATGAAGAAGTGCAGCAGGAGCAGCAGCAACAGCAGCAGCAGCAAGAAAGGCCAAAAAAGAAGACACACCGGGTGAAGGATGCGTCTGCTGCAGCAGCAGCAGATTATAATCCGCAGCAGGAGGATGAAGAAGTGCAGCAGCAGCAGCAGCAAGAACGGCCAAAAAAGAAGAACCGCGTGAAGGATGCATCTGCTGCAGCAGCAGCAGCATATTATAATCCGCAGCAGCAGCAGCAGCAGGAGGAGGAAGAAGTGCAGCAGCAGCAGCAGCAAGAACGGCCAAAAAAGAAGAATCGCATAAAGGATGCATCTGCTGCAGCTGCTGCTGCTGCAACAGCAGCAGCAGATTATAATCCGCAGCAGCAGCAGGAGCAGCAGCAGGAGCAGCAGCTTGAGCTGCAGCAGGAGCAGCAGCAGCAGCGTCAAAAAAAGAAGACAAAAGGATTAAAAACAGCAGATAAATACATGCATAAAAACTTAATTAATTAATATATATA